>JASDQU010504277.1:82591-99201 GCA_032191745.1 Picea mariana | reverse complement strand
TTAACTATGGAATCCGTATGGGATGTTCTTCTAGGCCATTTTAACGAGTGTGAAGAAACAAGGTCACTCAACAATCTTTTCAATTTTAGGGACTCTGAAAATATATTAACTATGGACTCCATGGGGGTTCCTTTTTCATCAATTTAGTCCCTCAGGCCCAAAAAAGGGTTAAAATTATACCTGAGAATACTCTTCTAGAGAACCGAAGCTCCTAGAGTATACCTTTGTTCGTACAGTTGACCATCCAGGCCGAAAAAGGGGTAAACTAGTGTCAGACAGATGTGCCTTCAAATTTTAGTTTAGCGAGCGTGAAGGGAAACAAGATCGCTCTACAATATTTTCATGTTTAGAGGGTCTGAAAAGGGCTTAAAAGAAGATCCGTTGTGTTTTGGGAGTCTCGAGGGTGAGATCAAGAGTGATAATGATTCATGCAAATGAGTCTCAAACTCGTAATCAAGAAAAACTATTAAGGACTCCCGAGCCTATAGTCATTAGTGACAGCATGGACACCAAAATGCAACCAAGATCTACCTAGGGCATCCATGTGAAGGTAGGATCTACCACTAAATTACGACACTTCTAAATAAGAAATGATGGTTCTATGTTGCAACCTGGTGGGATTGATCCTATGGCATAGTGATAAACACAACTAGATTCAAAAAGTAAAGGTGGAATCCTAACTTAAATGCAACAAGTTGGAAAAATGACTTTTTACCAAAGGACCTTTAAAATGACCCAAATCTCCAAAAAGTTTCCCAATACCTAAAGTAACACTTATCATAACAATCCAGAAGAAACTCCTACACCAGACTAAGTGATTTTTAATTTAGAAAAAATGACAAAGGGGTCCAAAAAATGACAAAAAGGGGCCAAAAAGTCTATAAATAGAAGCTGGTAGCTCATTATCACCATTGTTAATTGAGAAATTGACTGTGAAGCCAAAAACACCCCTTTGTCAAAAGACTTGATTCTGAGAGATTCAGTGGACGAAACGAACTTTTGATTGGACCAAGTAAGTACATACTAACCCCCCTTGCATATCAATACTTTATTTAAGCATTTATTTTTGTTTTTTTGGGGGGCATTGACCTTTAAAATGGTTGGCCCTATTATATGCGGGTTGTCCTATGATAGCCAGTGTATGCCCCTGTGCAGAGAAAATATTGCACACTGGCATACGCAAATGTGTACATTACATCCTGCATATACCCTCCAACATATGAAAAAAATTAAAAAAATGCAGGAGCTAATTCCTTCTAAACTTGTCAATTGTAGGATGTATGTTCACTGGAGAGAGAGGGAGCATGAGGAATTTGATTTTGTGGTCTCAGAAAAACCTGATGTTGTTGCTACGTTAGATCAATGTTGCTTATTTAAGTTCTTTGAGAGTGCATTCATGCAGGCACAACCTAGTCTGCTGAATGCATTGATAGATTACTGGCAACCGGATGCGGAGGCATTCATGCTTCAGGGACAGTCGTTGACTCCAATGACTTAAGATATCTATTTTCTAACTGGCTTGTCAAGGAGAGGGGAACCAGTCAACCTCCACACTTTTCCTTCTGGGACTCACAACATAGCAGAGTTGATTAGACTCCATTGTGAAGCTAGCACAGACAAAGTGGGCACTCAGGTGTTGATTCATAAGATCAACAACCTATCACTGAAAGCGATATTTCTACTCATTGGGTAGATCACTGGATCCACAAATTTACACCAGGATTCTCAAGTGCACATGAATTGTTCGTTTCAGTTCTTGAATGCACAATTTTTTGACTGGAGCACCACATTACTAGACTGAATGAAAAGGAAGTTGACAGAGTGTCGTATGTGAAGGAAGAAAAACTTTGGGTTTGGTACTATCATTTGTGATTTTTTATTCAAAAGGGTACCTAGTATGAGTCTGAGGGATATTGTATGAGGGAACGTAGCCTCTTCTCCAACAGTAAAAAAATGGGTGGCATTGTTGCCACGACAGGGGGGAGGGAGGACTATTGAGGGCTTCGATGACAAGTTTTTTGATTGGTAGTATCGATAGATTTCAATGATAGAGGACTACCCCTATGCCGAGATCGACTTCTCTAGGGACCTTGACATGGCCATACCTCCTGGAGTGGAGCGAGGAGAGATAGGTATGATTGTTCTTCAAATTTATTTATTTATTATGTTTTTTATATATATCCTTATTTTGTATACCACAGTATCTGACAAATATGTATCTATTATGTGCAGATGTGGAACCAGTGCATCCAACAGTCTTTGAGAGGACTAGGCAGCTTCCTTGACTAGAGGCAAGACCAACCACAGTCGGTGAACCAACAACAACAGGGGGACCTCCATATAGTGAGGCTGAGAGAGTATTGAGGCAGGTAGAGCGGAACCTTACCTCGCTCACTCACGTAGTCCCCATGGTAGAGATTAAGGATCTGCCACCATCGATGCAACCTCATGTAGTTGGGGTGCCATGGACCTGGGTCCAACTTTTCTGGCATTTGAGAAACATCATTGTACACTAGAACAGGGCCAACAAGCCCCGTCCTTGGATAGGATAGACTACCTACGTTCTGAGGGAACCTTTTGTATATTTTTTAGGGAATAAGCCCCATGACTCTTGATTGGACATATTTTTGAGGTTCTTTCACCCACCCATGCACTCTGATACTTTTGATATTATATATGGATTTTTCTTTCTTTTTTATGTCTTATGGATTACATCTATTTTACAAATGTATTTACATGTGCGTGTGTGTGATTTTTCTTACATGTATGCAATATGCCAATCTAATATATGGTTAGCTAGAGTATTTGTAACTTGATTAAATCTCCTAGGAACATGGATACAAATAATGTAATCAAAACTTCATTCTAAGAGAGGCTCCCTAAGGAATCTTCGGTGTAGAGTAGGATTGTAAATGTGGTATTCCCCATTTAACTGAGACACAACCAGCTGAGTGTCTAAAAAAAATTGGAGGTGAGAGATACCATGCGACAAAACATCACGAAGAAACTCTAGAACTGTGATATATTCAACGACATTGTTTGTGGTGTTACCTAAAAAGATACCTCTTGAAGATAACAACTAGCCTTGAGGTGTGTAAATTACTCAAGCTATGGAAGAAAGCTTCTGAGTGTGTCAGCTAGTGTCATCCGTGAACCCAATGAAAACCTCTGATTCAATTGACATCTGCCATAGTGAAAAGGATGACATTAAAAATGAAGCGTCCATAAAAACAAAAAGACAAAAACTAACAAAAAACAAATGTACAAGAACTATACATATGTTACAAGAAGTCACCCAAGGCGACCCACCTATGAGTAATACTTCTTGAGGTAAAGCCCATTTCTAGGCTCTTCCAAATAATTTCCCTCAAAGTCAACTAGACAATAAGAGACCTTCGTTAGTACCTCCTTCACGATGAAAGGTATGAACCACATAGGTTTGAACTTTCCTGCCCTGGGGGGTCCTTGTCTTGGTCATAGACCAGGACAAGGTCACCTTCAGAGAAAATACGAGGATGAACAAACAGATCATACTGAAAATTGAATTTTTTTTTGTGAGCCTCGTTGGCCAAGGATGCATCAAGACACCACTCATTGAGTTGCTCGAGCTATAATAAACGCTCTTCAAGCGGTGAAGTGTCTAGAAATAACTGTATTTCCAACTTTAAAGATGGGATCTAGCACTCTATAGGCAAGACTAATTTCAGCCCATAAACGATTTGAAAATGTGAGAAACCGGTTGCAGTCTTAAAAAACATTTGATAGTCCCATAATGTCGAGTATAACATCAAATGCCAATTTGACTTGGCTGAATTGATCGTTCGCTGGAGAATAGTTTCAAGAGATTTATTCACACCTTCCACCTGACCATTTTCTTGTGGGTAGTAGGGTGATGAATGTTCTTGCCTCAACCCAAGCTTTAATGTTAACTCGGTCATCATTTTGTTCAGAAAGTGGCTACCATGGTCAGTGACAATCTCTTTCGGGACACCGAACCTTGCTATTATTTGGTTGAACAAAAAGAGAGTTGCAGTCTCTCCATCATTCTTGTACGTTGGCATAGCTTTGACCCACTTCATGAAGTATTCTACTTCTACGATGATATAACAGTGCCCTCTTGTTGAAGGGGGGTCGCATGTAGTGTAATCAATCCCCCACTTGGTGAAGGGACCAAGGGTAATGATGGGAAACATGGGAACGGGGTGTGCCCTCATCTTCTGATAGAAGATCTGACATTGGTGGCACTTCTTGACCGATTCAATACAATATTTGATTAATGTCGGCCAGAAGTAACTGTCTCATAAGATATTTTGGGTTGTTTCCAACCTAGACAAATGATCGCCACATGCTCTAGTGTGGCAATCGTTAAGAAAGATTTCTTCTTCTTCATGAGTGAGACATCAACAAAGGATACAATTTACACCTCGACAATACAAAGTTTCCTCAAGTATGAGATAGTTCTTGGCCTGATGGTGTATACGGCAATGCTCATCACGAGAAGCAGAGGTGGGGCACTTCAAATTCTAGAGATAGACAAGTATATCTCCATACCAGGGGTCCAAAGACATGATAAAAAACATGTCTCCTTTAATAGGCAACTCTTTGAGCATAACATCACCTGACTCGACCGTAAGTTCTGAGATGAGTTTCGTAAAGACCAATGACTTTTTGGATTTTTCTGAAACAAATTCTAAGTCAAATTCCTGGAGGAAAACTATCCATCTACTGATCTTTCTGCCAATTATCCGTCGTGTCAACACATATTGAAACGGGTTCACAAAAACAATGATGGTGGTCTTGCGAAACAAGATATAATGACGGAACCATTGGACAGCATGAATTGCTGCCAACGCAAGTTTTTCAATGTGGGAATAATTGATTTTCGGTCCAACTAGGCCTCGTCTCAGGTAATAAATCACATATTCTGAAAGAAAATCATCCTCCTGAACTAAGACTATACTGATGGTCGACTCTGTCACAACCAAGTACAATAAAAAATATTTATTATAATTGGGTGGCCGAAGCAGAGGGGCAGTTGTGGGGGCACATTTCAACACTTTGAAAGAGCATTGAGCAGCTTCATCCTAATGAAAAGGAATGTCCTTCTTTAGTAAACTCATAAAACCTTTTGTGATCTCGACATAATTTGCGATGAAATGCTGTATAAATTTCATTTTTCCCTGTAGACTCTGAAGTTGAAGGATTGTACGTGGGGGAGGCAACTAAACTATTTCCTCAATCTTGAGAGGATTGACCATGATCCCTATTGTCGAAACTATGAAACGTAGCAAACAACCTGACGTCATGCAAAAACTGCATTTGTTTGGATTCAAGTGAATCTGGTAGTAGCAACATCACTCAAAGATAAGTCAGAGGTGTGTGGGATGATCAGTTCTCTTGCAAGATCCTGATGCTAAATCATCTAGGTATGCCTCGACTATATGTTTGAGATCATGGAAAGTAAAAGACATGGCCCACTGAGAGGTAGCTCTAGCATCTTTTTGACCAAAAGGCATCTTGCGATAAGTGAATGTATCCCACAGACAAATGAATTTTTTTTTGTGTTGGTCTTCAGGTTTGATCTGTATCTGATTGTATCCCAAAAAACCATCCATGAAATAAAAGGCCTCGCAACCTACGCATTCATCAACTATCTAGTCAATAAATGGTGTGGGGAAATTATCCTTTGGACAAGATTTGTTCAAATCATGGAAGTCCGTACATACGCAAATCATACCCTATTTTTTGTCAACAGGAACGGGATTTGACACCCATTGGGTCAAATGGATGGGGTAGATAAAACCTTATTTGAGTAGTTTCTCTACTTCATCCTTAATAGTTGTTTCTTTCCTAGGATTAACCGAACAAAGCTTCTTCCGGACCGGCTTAGCGTCAGGATAAGTCATGATTTCATTTTCGACGATTCGTGGATCAATGCCTAGCATTTCCTCATAATACCAGGCAAAAGCGTCATGAAATTATTTAAATAAATCCATGTAGATTTGAATCTCCTCCGGGGAACAATCAGCTCCAACGAGAACATTCTCCACGATGCCATGGGTTCTTGAGATATCAATAGGTATAGTTTCAGCAATGGTTTCCATATTACGCTCGGCATAAACGACATGCATAGCCAAGGGATTGATAGGACAAGAACTATCTCTAGTCATAGTCAAAGTGAATTCCCCTACTTCAATACTTCTTAACTCTGAGAGGAAATAAGGTCTGTGATTGAGATCCTCCCAGGGTTTGTCCAAACTAGTCATTGCTTCAATAATTTCTTCGTCTGAGGGCAAGACTAAGTCTAAAGAATCATTATTGGCAAGGGAACATCTAGCCCAAGTAGGCTATAAAATCGGATCTAACTCTTGTGTGGGAGTTAGATCGGGGTCGACGGAAGCTTGTTGGACTATAGAGTATGAAACTTATGGTGCGGACAAGGGCATGGCCATACCATGGTGCCCTGTCCCTTCCATTGTGGCCGATGGGGAAGGAAGACTCCATGAATAATTAAAGTAAGTCGTACGAAATGACGAGACTTGAAAAATATCAACCTTAGGATGGTCTGATATGAACTTAACATCGCCTTGAGGAGGTGGGTAATCGAAAGTACCCATCAAAGGTGGGAACAAACCAACCCCTATGCTAACGATGTCGGGTTGAGGGTTATCAATCATCGGGACCGTGGATTCCTCCGATGAAGGTTCAATATGGGAGAAACACAACTGATCAATGGTCACGATCCAGCCCTTGTGTTGAACCAACAAGACCTGGAAAACTGTAGTGACCACTGCTTGCATGGTATAGGTCAAAATCCTTCCTAACAACAGATTGTAGTCGAGAGATGCATCGACCACTTCAACATCGACACACATGGTCTTCCCTCCTAATTGCACAGGGAAAGAGGGGATGATGCCATGTTGTCAGAATGAATAACTGTCGAAAGCGGTAAGAAGAGTAGGTGACGGAGACAAAATTGGGTTGCCTATGGCATTCCAACACGCCAAATACATTATGCATGTTGAGGCGCCCTCATCAACCATCATGTGGAAAATGTTCCGAGTAAAATTTTTCGTGGTATAAGCCACTACTATATGATACGCTACATGGTAAGGGATATTAGGTTTTAATTCGGTCATATCAAGCATGATCATACCCGAATTACAAGCCTTGGTTGATCCTAAGGTGGCTAATAGAGCCTTTCTCTGGAAAGGGCAGCTCTAGAGGACCTCCAAAGCAGACATCACATAAGGGGTTTGAGACAAATCCTCCACCACATAGTAGTTCTAGGTGGCCCTTGCATTTGGATTGTAAGAAGCTTTCTTGAATGCACCTTTTGGGATGTGTGTCAATGTTTCTCTGAACATCTTATTGATCTAGAGAGGAAGAGATGGGATTTCAGCTTCTTTAACCTTCTCATAGGTGTTTGTCCTTCCGTAGTCATGAGATCTAGTTGATATATAGGCATCACCTTTCATCATATACACATTAGTGGATGAAGGATTACTCGAAGATGGAGGGGTTTCTTGACTATCCCCATCCGTGCTTGGAGAGGCTTGAGTTAAATTTTTCCCATGTTGAAATGGGTTTGTTAACACAATAGGCTTTTATTGCACTAATAACGTTTGGGCCTCCACAAGATGAGGGCATTGGTGAGTCAGGTGGTCTTCCTTGCATAGTTTACATGGATACTTCAACTTCCTCTTTTCTGTGTTTTCCCCACCATCATTATTGGTAGTTTTCTTATCCCCCTTACCCTTCTTTCTTTGTTTCTTCTTTCTGTTAGGCTTCTAGGTAGCCTTTGGGTTTTTTGATTTCACACTGTGTACATCCGACGTTTGGGTAGGGTGGGTAGTTGGACCAGTGGTCTAGCTGGCCGCTTTCTGCTGTATCAACAATTGTTGCAATTGTTTTGACAACTGATCAGTGAGCTTCATTTGTGCTAAACCAAAAATACCATCAACATGTGGTCCAACTCATTGTCTAGTTTTGTCAAGGATTGACCGTGGTGCATCTAGAAAAAATTCATAAAGTAGGCCAGAAGGAGAGTAAATCAACTCTAGCTGCTGACCTCTCATTATCATGTCTTCCTCAAAAAACACTCTCGACATTGCGATGCCTTTGGATAACTGGGGTACCAAATACTTAAGGAACCACTCCAGCAAGAATGTTGGTGGGACTGGCACTTTTATCAAACTCTTTCGATGTCTCCATTCTCATATGTGATCGGAGATATGGTCTGCCTTTGTCTGCTCGAAGTTGGCCAACAATTTGGCGCCAGAGTCATATCTCATAGGTAAATGGAAATGGCTTAAGAAATCCAATTCCAATTCATTGAAGGAAGAGTATCATGAGCATTCGAGCTCAATGTACCATTTTACAACACTCGCGATGAGAATGCGTTGAAACGAACAGAAATGTACAGAGCCGTCTTTCAATGAGTTGGAGGAGCACCATAGATGGAAGGTGGTCACATGATCGTATGGATCTTTGTTAGGCTTAGTTTTGAACTTTGGTATGTCTGAAGGAAACTTGGTCAGTATAGGAGGCCAACGCGGATCGTGACAGATAGGGTCATTCAACAACCTTGTCAATTCTAGAAAATGCAAAGTTGACAGAAACGGTAGTTTGGGTTGTTGATTATAACCATGGAAAAAGGAGCCTGGAGTTTGACTAGCACTAGGTTTCCAGGAAAAGTTGGGTTGTTGGCCAGGGTTCTGGTAAAAATCATGGCCATGACCAACGTATGGATTCTGTATTTGTTGAGACATCATCGGTTGATTCCAATAATAGGACGTGGAAGGTTTGGCTTGTGTTGCATTGGAAGGATTTTGGTAAGGGTTGCCCCATGCCGATCCTATGGGCATAGGTCTTGCACCTTGCCCGAGCTTCCATTGGCTATGGAAGGGGTTTCCCCCGGTCGACATCCCTGATGAGGGAACTAGTCCCTGCAATGAATTCCAAGGTCCTTGCGTGGAAGGAATTCTTGGGTTTTCCCCCTATGTAGGAATAGTACCCTGCATAGGATTTTGTTGTCCATAACTGGGGTTGCCCCCAGTCGGGAAAGAAACTGATGAGAAATAATTGTTACCAAATGCGTCGAACAAAGAGAATGATGTCAAACCTATAATTATAATTTACATTCGGCCTAATGGAATGTTGGTGAGCACCGTCGAGCGAAGGGGATGAAGGGGGTATATTACCCCCTCCATAAGGGAAAGAATTATAGGGAGATGAAGTGCCCCCCATGGATCCTTGTAGAGGAGTGTTAGAGATCCTTGCCCCTATACCTAAAGTCTATAGAGTGGAGTAGGAAAGTATAGGGATCATACCTGAGCTAGGCATCACGTATGAGAATGGAGGGCCTTTCGTACTCTAGATGAAAGGAGAAGTGGCTACTGCCATAGATGGAATCAAACCATTTCTCGAGGTAGAGGTGGTCGAGACCATGGTGGTCTAGATTGGAAATGGTTGGTTAGGAGGTGGAACACCCCCCGTGGTGACAATTGTAGAGGGAATATGAGAATTCCTGGAAGAAGTGGAAACATTTGTTTTCAATGTTGCTTGTGACACTGTCTGGCGCTCATAAGGATAAACCTGTATGACGATGGGCGCTGAAAGATCAGTGATTGGAGGTTCGTATGGACCATGAGCTTCCACTCCAAGGTCTGAAATGGTTGGTTCCTCCAGGATCAAAAGTTCTTCTCTCAGAGGTTGTTTGGGCCCATTTTACTATGGCCCGGTCCCCTCAAAAGACCCTTGTTGGTCTAGCCTTCACCTTAGCAGTGGCAGGGGTGGCCCCAGTGTAACCAGTGGTAGGCCAAGAAGCCTTTGCGATCGACGGAGCTCCTGATAATCCACTTTGTGAGAATATCAAAGACACATTAGGGGTTCTCTAATCATTCAAAAACTAGCACACACTAGAAAAAGTCCCTACGAGATAAAACAAGCAGTCACTAGCTAGTTGGAAGAACAGTTACAACAACCAATGCTATAGAAACTTACCAGTGCAAGTGAAACTTGAATATGGAAGCACCCTTCAGGTATAATTTGCAAAGCATGGCCCGATGTCTTTCTTAGGTACCATGATATACCCCTGCAGTAACCTGTGTAAGTCCCTAAAATAAAGGCAAATAGGTTTCCAACGCGTGAACAATCACTAGGTGGGTATAATCGATAGTCAGGTGGACCACAATGAGCAGGGTATCAAGCCCAAAACCTGTCAAGGGTATCGAAATAAAGTGGTTCGGAAGACAATTGAGGACCTAAATGGATTCGAGACCCACGAAGCTCCATGACAAATACTATCGACGGAATCCCAAGACAAGCCCTCTATATGTGTTCCCCACTACGCTTGGTCTGGCTTTGGAGGGGTTATCTCTGCTACCTTTCCACACACGACCTTGTGTTTATCCCTATGTTAGAGGGGGGTCCTCGATAAATTTCATGATACCAAAATTTTAACACTCCCTAGCATAGAATCTTATGTTTTTTTTGCAGCCTTGAAGAGTTTCCCCTCTAACCTAAATCAAGGCTCTAGCCTAGACTAGTTGATGGACCCTACAAAACATAAAGTCTAGTTGATTTTAATTAATCGTTAATTTTTTTGGCTTGCCTTAATTCAAAATTTGCAGAAATGAAACTAGTGATGTGTTTGAGAGATGAAAGAGAAAAACATACAATCAAACTGAAAACAAAAAGAAAGATGGAAACAAAATTACTTCTTCATGTCAAATTCAAATTTACACTTTTAAACTCTTTAACCAACTTTTCAAACTACCTTTTTCCTAAGATATTTGAACAACAAACTCAAAACAGGATTTCGCTTGACTACGAGCTACTTATTGTCTTAATTAAACATCCAATAACTTATGAAAGAAAATTTTTTTCTAGATTATTGATGCAAACAACCAACTACTTAATCAAACAAAGAAATGACAAAACAATTTCCTTTTTATTTCAACATGCTTTAAAATAAGAGAATTGAAAAATGGATTCCTTTTCTTTTCTTCTAAATCAAGCAAAAAGATAAAGTGAAGACAAAACATAAACCAAAAATAATTTCTGGCCCTACTGCAGATCGAAGGGAGTCACTGACCAAACCCAAAAGTATGATTGGAAAAGACTCACAGATTTCTTTAAAACTCTATTACATAAAACTCAAGAAATCTTTTTGATGAAAAGAAAACTATGCTAAGGTCATACCTAGGCTACAGAATGTGATCACGAAGACCAGGTCTTAGACCAAAAACACCCCTGAGAAGACTGGCTTCTGACAGGGAAGAGGATGACTGCCTCTCTTTGTAAAAATATCTCCCCAACACAGACACGTTACTGTCACTTCAGCAACCAATGTAAATACGCATGTTGTCCAAAGGAAGAGTGCGTATGCATGTGTTTATGGATACTGTAGGGCACGTAAAGCTCTATAAATGCTCAAAAAAGTGAAAAAACAACAATTCAACACAGATAGGGAATACTGACCTATTGAAAACCAGAATCCCTTAGAGACAAAGAAAATTACTTTGACAAAGAAAATGCAAGGAAACTTTGATAAATCAAAACTAATCTGAGGTTATTTCTAGGCTATAGACTACAACACAGAGACCATCACCAAATCTAGGAAACCCCTAAGAAGGATCACTTCTAACAGGGAAAAGGATGATCGCCTCTCCTTTTTAAAAAAGATTTATGGACTTAAGCACAAAACTGACACTTTAGAAGCCAATGGATGTATGCGGGTTGTCTAAAGGTAGGGCGCATGTATACGTGTGCAGGGCTTCTGCAGGCCACGTATACCTCTCTAAATTTCTGAAAAGAAAACCAAACAGTCAAGCAATCATGCATGGAGTACTGGTATGGAAGACCAGAATCCCTACAAACTCGGACTCTTGCAAACAACTCAGAAAACAATACTCAAACCAATTTTAAAATACCCAAAAAGTATCCCCAGACAACCCTAGATATTTCCCCATTATGGTCGCCAATTCTGTTGTGGGTGGGAAATCCCCCTATGGACTAGCAATAAGGGTTTAGTAATGCATGCAGAAAATGACCTTTGAAAGCCTCCTACATTTTTCTATTATCCAACATAGACCCCACATTCATATATAAAACACAAGGATAAAAGGATCCAATTACTCTACCTTGACTTCCACGTTTGGTGTAGATCCTTTTGCGTTCAGTTGCTCCTTGACTGAAAGTTTCCTCCCAAAGCTAACTTGCATTCATAGACAGACAAACAAAGAATTCCAAGCATGCATCTCATATATAAATTAGTGGGTTCGAGGTTTTAATAAAATATAATCAAAACTGAACACTAAACACCTCATATGGAGGGGTGGGAAAAGTACTTCTTTCTTATTAACCTCACAAATGTAACTTACAATGGTGAGATCGACCACTTCTCCACGAATATGGTCCTGGGCTCCTCTTCTACTATGCACCAACTGCTAACACACATGATTCTCCTCTTCTGTGAAATCACAAAATGGTTTCATAATCTCGGGGCAAGGGGAATACAAAAAAGGGAATAGTTTCTTTGCTATTATTTTTTCTTTTAAATGGGACCCCTACCTCTCCTTTTATAGGCTAAAAGAGGGTAGTTATTTGGTTGAATGACCGGCTATCGGTGGTCAAACAGTTTAGGCAATTTACTCGAAAGTCTATATTTTCTTTGCAACTTTCTATTTTTCGTTCTTTTGTCAATATACGCGGATTGTAATGGGTCAGCTAGCGTATATATGCATGCAGTAGTGGTGCAGGGTGTGTATGCCTTCAAAAGGATGGTTTTTTGAAGAGTTTTTTAATGGTGGCTTGGAAAAAAATGGCAAATGGGATGGCCTGATGCTAGGTATGCATGTCTAGTGCAAATTAGAGTTATAAAAATGATACCTATGTATCTATATTTATACATTTCGGGCTCTTCAACCATTTACAATACATTACCAAAACCCTAACCCTACCGACATTAGATATTCCTCTCATTTGTGTGTTCTATTCTTCCTTCCATCTATCACTTTCCTTGTGCATGCTTTCTTGCATGTGCGCATGCTGCACTTCCTTCTAGTTGTCGCTTTACTTTCTGCATGCTTTATTTCCCCATGATCATCCTGATTTCCACTTTGGCCTACTGCCAACAAATAGTTTGAATAAATTTCAATGTTGGCCCCATTCACTACTCATTCTATGACATCAGTGGATGAAATTGGTGATGGGTGTGTTGGAAGATGTTCCATGAAATTTCAAGAGAGTTTCAAAAAATCCCTAAATTCCCTAACCCCTAATCCATTGACCCTTAAATCCTAATTAAGCCCTAATACCTAAACCCTTAAGCCCTCAACCTTAGTTAATAACTAATCCCTTAACACAAAATCGCTAAATCCCCTAACCCCTAAGACATCAAACCTTAAAAAATTAAAACATAATCCCTAATCCCTTAGTACATAAACCCCTATTCCCTAAGAACTTAAACATTCATCCCCTAGTCCATAATCTCTAAGGCATTACCCATTAAACTACCTAACCCATAAGTGCCAAATCCCTTAGCTTTTGACCCTTAATCCCTTAAACCCTAACCCCTAATTTGTTAACCCTTAATCCTTGTACCCCAAGTCCATAAATACCATAATCCTCAAATCCCCTATAAACTTAACCCCGAACACCTCAACAAATTATCTATTTAGGCACATCTAATGCTAAATATGACGTTATTTTTGGCGCTATTTTCAACGCTAAATCCGATGCTATTTTCGGCACTAAATTTGACATTATTTTCGGTGCTATTATCGCCTAATTTAGCACCTACATTTTTTTTTTCCTCACAAAAAATGCCAGAAATAGTGCCATCTCGATAAATAGCATCGACTTTTTCAAAAAAATGGAGAAAAATACACTAAAAAAATCTTTGGAAGCAAAAAAGGGAGAAAATCACAAGGACTTGTTGTAGTGATTGTGGACTTCTAGCCATATGAATCTCCTTTGATTTGATCCATTGTACAAATGTGAATAATTTTGATATGGCATTGTAGGGGTCCTGGGGAAAGTCATGGTCACACAACCACACATGAGAAAAGTATAATAACACTACAAAATAGACACAGACATCATTAATTTCCGTAAAATTGTGAGTGTGTAACATACTATTGGCCCTTGACCAAGCTTTGAGGAAATCTTGATCATATTTGACCATTTTTGGGACTTTGACACCCTGTCAAAGACGAAGCACCAAGAAAAGTAGAGATCACGGGATCTCAACCCACTTTGGGTCCTTTTAGGGTTTTTGGGATAATGTAATGGGAAAAGGATGTTGTCCCATGGGTTCACCCATGCTTAGGCCCACTTGTAATGTATAAATAAGTAGCTAGGTGATGTAAGAATATAGATATATGCTAAGTGATAGATTGGCATCTATGTGATTGACTTGCAGAACTGAGTGAAAGTGTTGTAAGTGCTGAGTGAACAGATTCTAAGAAGGCTCTGTGCTAGATCTACTTGGGGAAGGAGGATCTAGCGAGGTGCACGTAGATCTCCTGTCTTATGTGGAGTGATGTTTTGATAGCTCTGTGTTGTAACTCAATTGACTGAAGCTAATAATGAATAAGAGTTGGTGGATGTATCCCCAGGGTGGGGGTGAACCACGTAAATCTATGTGTCATGCTTTGTGCTGTTACTTTCATGTGTTTTCCCTCTCTTGTTAAGTGATATGACATGTTTAGATAGGTTTACTTATGCTTTGAGATTATTAGATGTGTATAGATGATAGATTTTATGTGTATGAAGTTGCTAAGTGCTTGGTCTACCATATCTGCTATGTTTTATGCTGCTAAGTGTTGAATTATCTTACATCTAAGTATATACTACGATGCTCTGTGTTATCTGCGAAGTAAGATAAGGGTTAATCCTAGGCGAACTATTGATGCTAAGTTCTTTGTTAAGTGTGAAATCATAGATCTGTGTCCCAGTTAACATTGCAGACACCTGAGTCCTACAACCACCCCTGCCTCTACCTTGGGTGAGAATTCAACTGCTTCACAGGTGTTTCCGAAAGGGACGATAGTTAGGGTTTTGTTGGTGCACTGTTGTAGCATTGAATCCTGTGTCTGGCCTTTTGGAATGTCGAGAAGGGCATGAAAGGATATAAGGAATCCTCTATCGAAAGTGGCATTTTGCACCTCACATGTCAACTGATCACAAGAAAGCTAGTACGTAAGAACAGATCTACACAAGTATCAGGCTTCGTAGTTGACCTCGTAGGAAAATGTGCACAGGGACTGCAAATGAACTGGGTGAGGTACCTGGTTAACCAACTAGATATTGACTGTAGAGAAGCCTAGGATCAGGAGAATGAATTCCATTTTAGCTAGATCTTGATACTTATAGCCTTCATTGCATGGGAGCTACCGAAAGGTGCAACCTTCCCGGACCTCGACCCCTTTGAGCCACTAGCCGCAAAGTTCAGTTCATTGTGGTACTCGAACGATATGAGAAAACAATGGAAATCCAATGCCGTATTCCATGCTTGCTAAAACCAATTCAAGACTTCCATCCAGGCTATGCCTTGCATTAGCTCGAAAATGCTCCACAGATTCAGACCCTTAATGAAGTTCAGCACATATCGCCACTTTATATACCTAACTCCATGCACTGATGAGCACCAGAAACATCTTCAGTCTTATTATAAGCTGACAAAATAAGACCTGGAAGAGATCACCAAGGAATGGTTGGTGGACCTCCTAGTCTTAGCATACCCCATAGAAATGTCTGACATCGACAGCCCAGAAGCTACGCAGGATACACCTAGGCCCAATAAGACAAAGAAAGATGACGAAATCCAGGATGTCGACTGTAGATATGTAAGGATGGCTTCCATTACATCAGATCAAGGAGGTAATGAAAAAGAATTAGAAGAGGTTGAATAGATGCCAGTAGATGAAGTAGAAATCATAAAGAAAAGAAAGGGCTTACCTCTGGAACCTTTCGCCCAGAAGAAATCAATGTTAAGAACCAAATATCAATATAGCATAGAAAAACCTCAGAAAAAGTACACAACACCTTGAAAAAGAGATAATTTGAGATAATAAGCCTCTTCAAGTGGGCAACCTCCTTTTACCCCACTTAAATGTTCAAGTACAAGATGATTCAAAATGAAAATGTCTCTTTGGTATATATAGGATACTAGGAGGTATAATTACAACTAATGGCCTAATGTTGACATAAATAAAATAACATTACTAATACAATATGCCCCAATTAAGGGGTAATGAGCCAGTATTAGGGATTAACATGCCCCTCCCCTAGAGATAAGTGTTGTCTTCAATGTTTGAGTAACTCTGGATGCTTTTGTATAAAAGTCTCATCTTCCCAAGTGGAATCTTCAACCGGTAGTTTCCTCCATTTAATGAGATACTTTGAAATGGATCTATTCCTCAGCTGGAGAATTCTTGTGTAAGTGATGGTTTTAGGCTCCAATATGATTTTTCCTTCCTCGTCAAGTTCTGGAAATATAGTTTGAACTGGGATCTTGTCACCTATAACCTTCTTTAAGCATGAAACATGGAAAACTAGGTGTACTCATGAAGATCCAGGCAGCTCCAATTTGTATGCCATAG
>JASDQU010504277.1:20138-42266 GCA_032191745.1 Picea mariana | reverse complement strand
CCACTTTGAATTCTCTGTGGGTTATGTTTTTATCAGCATAACTTTTCTGCCTGTCCTGGGCAGCTTTCAAATTCTGCTTAATTTTTATCATTTGGTCCTCCATCTCCTTGAGTAACTCTGGCCCAACTACTACTCTATCAGCTAGATTATCCCAGCTCACTAGAGTGTTGCACTTTCTTCCATAAAGTTCTTCAAATGGGCTCATCTTCAATGATGCATGATACCCATTATTGTAGGCGAATTCTACCAAATGCAGGTAGTCTTCCCATCTTGATGGTTTGTCCATCATGTACATTCTCAGCATGTCCTCTATTACTCTGTTCACCCTCTCTGTCTATCCATCAGACTCGGGATGATACATTGTACTAAAATTCAGATTCGTTCTAAATCCTTTGAACAATCCTTTCCATAAATTCGAGGTGAATATCGGGTCCCTATCAGACACAATCATCTTGGGAATTCCATGAAAGCGTGCCACTTCTTTTAAGAAGATATCAGCAACATTTGTTGCCTTGTGAGTGGTTTTCAGTGGAATAAAATGGGAAAATTTTGTAAGCTTGTCCACCACAACCATGATTGAATCATGTTTCTTGCTCATTCTGGGAAATCCTGTAATAATATCCATGGTCACCACTTCCCACTTCCATTCAGGAATGGGAAAAGGCTGTAGCAACCCTGTTGGGTGCCTATGCTCAGCCTTAACTTTCTGGCATTCCATACATTTGGCGATGTATTATGCGATCTCTCTCTTCATACCCGGCCAAAAGTAATGGCTCTTGACTACTGCCACAGTCTTCTGATATCCAGGGTGTCTAGCATAAGTCACGTTATGCATTTCTCTTAGAATCATAAGTTTCAAACCCTAGACATCAGGTATGTACACTCTGTTTTTGTACAGAAGTATCCCCTCAGCTTCCAAGGTGTAATTTTCCTCCTTCTGTGGTCTCTCACTCTGTTGTAGCTTTGCTACCAAGTCTCTGTACTGCAAATCTGCATTTGCAGCCTCCAAAATTCTATCCTTAATATCAGTCCTGTGCATGCTAATGGATGAAGTATGTAAGTGGTGCACCTTTCTGCTGAGTGCATCAGACACCTTGTTTTCCTTCCCTTTGATATGCTTGATATCAAAGTCGTATTCACACAGAAACTCCAGCCACCTACTTTGTCTAGCGTTTAAAGTTGGCTGATCAAACAAATATTTCAGACCGTTATAGTCTGTTCTAAGTTCAAACCTCCTTCCCATGAGGTAATTTCTCCATTTCCTCAGAGAGTGAACGATTTCTGCCAACTCCAAATCATGGGTTGCATAGTTCTTCTCATGCTCTTTTAATTTCCTGGACTTATAACAGATTACAAATTCGTTCTGACTAAGGAGCCTTCCCAGTCCTTCTTGGCATGCATCAGTGCATACTATGAAATCCACATTTGGATCTGCAATCCTTAATATTGGAGCACTGGTTAACAACTTCTTCAATCGTTGGAAACTTTTCTCACACTCTTCAATCCACTAAAACGTTTTCTCCTTCCTTTTCAAGGAAGTGATAGGGTGAGCTATCTTTGAGAACCCTACTATAAACCTTCTGTAGTAGCCTGCCAAACCCATAAAAGATCTATCTTCTGCCACATTCCTTGGCGCTGACCATTCTCTAATGGCCTCAACCTTCTCAGGATCCACAAAAATCCCTTCTTCTGAAATAATGTGCCCCAAGTAATGGATTTGCCTTTGGTAAAATGAGAATTTGCTCAATTTGGCATACAGTTGGTGTCCTCTCAACACTTGCAGCACCAGTCTCAGGTCTTGTTCATGCTCTTCCTCTAACTTCGAATACACCAAGATGTCATCTAGGAAGACTATGACAAACTTGTCTAAATAGTCCCTGAATACACCATTCTTCAAGAACATAAAAACAACAGGTGCGTTTGACAGTCCAAACAACACCACTGTGAACTCGTAATGACCATACCTTGTTCTAAAGATGTTCTTGCTGATGTCCTCATCCTTTATTCTTACATAGTGATAACTTGATCTGAGATCTATCTTCGAAAATATTTTTGCACCCTTCAACTGATCGAAAAGATCACCGATCCTCGACAAAGGATACTTGTTCTTGACAGTTACCTTGTTCAACTATCGGAAATCAATGCACAGCCTCAACGTCCCATCCTTCTTCTTCACAAACAAGACTAAGGTGCCCCAAGGTGACACACTGGGGTGAATGTACCCCTTCTTCAGAAGCTCTTCAAGTTGCAATTGCAACTCTTTTAGCTCTGGCGTACTCATTCTATAAGGAGCTTTCGACACTGGAGCTACTCCAGGCATCAAATTTATAGAAAAATCAATGTCTCTGTTCGAAGGTAGTCTAGGTACCTCCTGAAATATGTCTTTGAACTCTGTGAGTACCTCCTGGTCTCCAATCCTTGAGACGTCATCTCAGGATGCTTCCTCCACACGGGCTTCAAATAATTGACATCCTTTTCTGTAGCACTTCTTCAGCTGCATGGATGAGATTTTTCTAACAGCCATAGCTCTAGGAATCCCTTGGACTATTTTCTGATTCCCCTCCTCATCCAAGCATGTAAACCTCTTGTTACGACAGTCTAGGAGGGCATGGTGCTAGTCTAACCAGTCCATTCCAATTAAACAGTCATAGGATCCTAAAGGCAAAATATTCAATTCAGCCTTCATGCTCAGCCCTTTCATGTCCACAGGACAAGACTTCACCAACTCAGTGACTTTCCTCTTGGTTCTTGTAGACAACTGCACTAACCAAGACTTTTCATGTTTTCTTCTTGATAAATGAAAAATTTCTACCACCCTAGGATCTACATATCTATGGCTAGCCCCTGAATCAATTAAAATAATAAATGGTCGGTTGTTAATCATACCTTCCACTTCAATCATGTGCGATTGAAATTTTGCTTGCTTGTTTTCCAGGGCTACATAGATCCTTGGCATTCTGCTACCCATATCCTCCACTGTTTTAGCTTGCTGAACATTGTGGATGGTTCTCACTTTATCTTTTTTGTGGGGGTAGTTTCAGTACCTATGGTTTCCTTTATAGCCCCAACACTCCATAGGTGGCGGTATGGGCATTTGTTCACCCACTTCATCCTTCCTGTGCTCTCTAAAGGATGGTTGTCCCTGAGGACAGTTTCTGAAAAAGGGAGGCTTGTTTCCCTTCACCCTCTGCTCTTTCATGAACTTCTTCTGATCATCCCAAGCCTTCCAAAAAGTAGGCCTTTCTCTTTTTTGTTCATACAAGCATTTTACCCTTATTATTGTTTCTTCCATAGTCTTAGAATCATCATACTGGATCTTGTCACTAATGGAAGGTGGCAGTCCACTCAGATATCTTTGAATCTTGATAGCCTCATCTTTGATGAATGGAACATACTTCAGTAGTTCCAAAAACCTTTGTTCGTATTCATCAATGGTCATGCTACCTATCTTAAGTTCGAAGAAATCCTTCATCTTTCTGTCATAGTATCTTTTAGTCAGGTATTTCTTCCCGAAATACCCCTTGAATTTCTTCCAAGTGATATCCAATGGTTAGACCTCTCTCAGATCTACGGTACAGATCCTTTCAACGTTTTGGGATTTCGGGGTTTCGAGTTTTCAGTAACCGGGAGTTCGTGATGTAGCAACTCCAAGTCTCTCGTCATTCCAATCCCTGAATTTTGAAATGATACAACGGTTCAAGTTCCTCTCCTACGATCTACATTGTATATCATTTCAGGATTTTGGGTCGGTTCTTTCGTCTCCAAAGATTTCGAGACTTCGGGTTTCGGTCCTTGAGGTTTCCAGACTTGCTTTCATTTCCAACCCCCCCAACTTCCAAAATCCCAATTTACTTCACCCTCTGGGCCCACATAGCACAGTTGTCACCCACAACCATGGTGGCACGTGGCACATTCAGGAGGGTCCACCTCACCTTCGGTGATGTCATTGGGTCCACTACTCTCGCTTTTATTTTCAGTCCACTCACATGTGGTACACACCCATGCATCCACGTCCATTCCAAGTGCGATCCAACGGTCAAACCTTTCTCAGATCTACAGCATAGAACCTTTTGGCGTTTCAGGGGACCCACACATAGTCGCCCATTCCAGNCCGCTTAAAAAAATGCACATTTTCAATATTTGAAACTCACTATCCTTCCTAAGCTTCAAGATTTCACGTATTGTGATTTCCACACTCCTATGCAACTCCAAAGGTTTTTAAAAACTTGTGCACATTCTCTAGATCTAACGGTCATGAGGGTTCTCCTTTCCTCCTGAACAGATCCTAAGGCTCCAACACTTCTAGTGTGGGGTTCTCTCTCTCCCTATGGCCATATACCACACTGGTTGTAGTTTTATAACACCACTACACCTCCTGAGCTTGGTAACATGGTCAAGTAACTCCTTGACACTCAGGATCATTCAAAGGCCCAAAATTGGTCCTCCAGACACAATTTCTCTTCAAACCCTCGGTCCAAAGACCACTCAACTGGCCCATCTAGGCTCAGCGTCGAAGCCTTGGCTTTGATACGATATTGTAACACTCTTTCATAATGTAATGCTCTGATACCATACTATAACACTCTTTCATACTGTAACACTCTAATACCAAACTGTAACACCCCCATTCCGGGTCGAGAAGGCACTGCTTCGTGGAATAACAATCTCATACTTAATTCTATATATAAGACATGCATTTAAGAAAATCAAACACATTTAAACTCAGAGTAAATATAAGAATTACTGCTATTATAAATAATCAATGTATTTAACATTGATTCGTATGCACAATAGGATACATGATAAAAATAAATACACAGACATGCAAAAACATAATTAAAACATCGTCTAGTACTTATCTTTGAAATGGTGGTAATTCCACCAACCAGGTATAGGCCTTCCACGAACCTCCCAGCCTTAGACCACTCTACTCATCTAGCTTAGTAGTGGTCACCCCTGAGCTAGGACTAAGCTCCACCCCAAGGCAAGGAATCCTAGGCTAGGATGAGGTTACAGGGAAAACACCCAGTCACAAGGAAGGAATTCTCTCCCAGCAACCACTCATACTCACTGCCCACAGGCTCTCCTTCCCCACATGCCTTTTCCACCCCAGGAGTATACAGCTTCTCTGTCACCTAGATAGTCCTTCAGCTACTAACCTCCCTTGCCTTGGGTTTCAGCAACAGACCGGACCAAAAGTCTTCGAGCTCTATGGCAGCTACAGGGTTCCTTCCAAGATTTCTCTACTTCCTCTGCGCACTCTCTCGCCTGGAAAGAGTCATTCACAGACCAAGCAACCTGTTCTTCCAACTTCCACCACCTCTCTCACCTGGAGAGAGTGTTGTATGACTAGCCAAAAAGCCACACAGGGTCAAACACTACACATCCACAACAGTCAATAGGAATCTAGACACGAACACCCCAGGGCAGCTACAGACAGGTGCAATAGCATAACCAGGCTTAGCAGGGACGGGACACTTCTGTTTTCTCAATCTGGCAACCCAGGATAGACTCACACTCTGGATTCTCAGGGATGTGTGATGATTTGTCCACGTAGGGTTAGATTTTGACTCCATGGTTTAGAACAGAGAAGGGGTGTACCCTCTTTCCAGAACAAACACAGACTTTTTTGTTTCCCTAAAATCAACACAGGCTTTTGGTTCAGCGGATGTATGGTTCAGATGGTTGGGTAGAATGGAGGAGGCACCCCCAACACAACTCATCTCAGCCATTTTATTTGCATGTGCCTGGGTTGAGACTTGTCACCCATGCAACTACATGTGTTCCTTTAGCATGCTTTCCTTCCATTTGGAATTTGCTTGTCCTTCCAAAAAGAACTTAGGATAAAACATATTATTCACATGTCTTTTGGAATAATATTAAAATATTATTCCCAAGGACTTAAGCCCCTAGGCTCAACACTTAGTCCCTTTTCCCACCTTCCATCCCCTAATCCCTTGCACACTCAGTGGAAGCTTAGTCCACCATCACTCATTCCTCCTGGTCGGTCTGCACGCAGTGGAGTTCATATTTTTATTAATAATCTGTATAGATACATGTACAAAATCAGGCTCTTGGCCTTCAACACTTAGGCTCTCTAGCCCAATAATAACATAAGCCCACCAACTTATATTAACTTGTCTCACCAGCCTATAAAAACATAATTACAATTCATTTCATAAACACGATTTACAAGAGGGCTCGACCATGGGGACATTACAGGTGCGTGATTCCAAGTCTTTGATCCTGGTGTGGAATTGTTTAATGACTTCACTGATTTTTGAGACTTTTTCTCTAAGTGTGGCTTCTACCACCATCGACACCTCTGCAATCTCCTTGTAAATTTTTTGTATCGCCTATTATATTTGCTCTGCTTGTTTCTCAACCTCATCCTTCTCATTCAATATTATCTCGGCCTTTTCCTCAGCCTCGTCCTTCTCTTTCAATATTCTCTTGTCCTTTTCCTCAACGTCTCTCTTCTCCTATAAAGCAATTGTATAATCTTGTTGCAGTGCTTCCTTGTCCATCGTTTCCTTATCCAAATCACTTGATGTTGACTCTGCACGTAACTGGATTTCCTATGCAATACCCATTTCCAAGCCATGTAGTACTTTTGTGGGCATCTCAGAAATGACTAATTCTAGATGACTTAGTTCTTGCACCTGCTCCTTGATTTCTTGCGTGGTGAACTCAATGGCATATGGGGATATCTTTAAAACTATTTTCCCTGTTGTTATCTCTATAATATGTGAATTTTTTCCCTTTCTTCTTCAGTCGTTCTTGTTGGTTCACCTTCATTGGATCTTCTCTCTGGCACCAGGCTCACTACCTCCAACCTTTGTTGCAATGCCATTAGTTTTTCTTTCACCTTCTTGTTCAACTCTTCCTATAGCCGTGATACCTGTTGAACTGCCTCCTCCATGGCATCCCTTACTTGGTAACCAATCATGTCGATGTCATTATCGATCAAGGTATATATGGTTGGTTCTTTGTGCACTTTCATCTTATAGCGCGCAAATGAGGTGGGCTCCTTACCCTGTTATTTTATTTTCTCTCCTTCTTTCAATATTGTCTGTAGCACGTTGCCTACTTGTCGGACTATTTGTTGTGCATCATATACATCATTACCTTGTCCATTTCTTTGATCATTTCCATATTCATCTTCTTCGTTTTCAGGGTTCTCCATCTCTGTTCTATTTGCAAGAACCTTCCAATCTAGATCCCAATCTTGCATGATTAGTTGTATGTCTTCTTTTGTGATATTGTACTTTATCTGGACCCATTCCTCTCTTAGGTCCTTATTTTCTTGTACATAGATATGATGTCGGTCTTCCCAGAACTGTGCATCGGGGCATATGCCTCTACCAGTTGTGGTGAAATGCATGGTGTATTCTTGATGCACTTTTGAATACTTTCACCATAGAGAAAGAAATCCACATTGGTATATGTCTATCATCGTTTGTTAGTCATGTATCAGAAGTTCTAATACTTAGCTTCCAAGCATGGCTTCCCTCTTAGACCCAAGAACTATGTATCCTCTAACTCCTTCCATGTTGTAAACACAAGAAAAATTAGCAGCCATGGATAGTGGAATTACATGCCTCTATTATGTTCTTATACATAGGTGATAAGGAATTGGTTTAATAAGAATGGCGCCCAGCTCATCGAGACCCCCTTCAACACACTTCTTTGTCGCAACTATCACTCCTGTTGGGACTTGGTATTTCCTGCATTTCTATCGCAAGTTACATGGTAATTCCTGCATTGCAACTATCACAGTTAGGTCGCATATGATCAACACATCCAACCCATGCACCCCTCTAACTCTATTAAAATTTTGTCTCATGGAATCTGATAAAGTTTTGTGATTCTTTTGTCAGAAAACAATAGGGTGGGATATTCCCCCTATGATGGTAAGCCTACGATCCTTGCAATCAGCTCCATGTCTATTCAGATTTGTTTTTCCAACCACAAATAACCACCATGCACATAGGTTAAGAGAAACTTAACACATGCATTCACCTTGTTGCTCCTGCCGAAGTCTGGGATGTTGAATGGGTTGAGTATTCTTGCTCGCTCCAATCCTCTAGCTCATACCTTGGGCATAGGTATTCTTTGGTTTGTTGTTGGTTCTATTCTTAGATCCAGGTATTGGTGTGGCACAAGTTCAGAGAACTTCGTTGTGTCTGTGATATCACGGTCCACATAATTGAGTTGCAACACCTTCCCTAGAATTTCCTCGTCAATGATGACCCCATATCGTATGTCGGGTGTCACCAATTGGTAGTTAGCAGTCTTCTGCAATGTCACTAGTGGGGCATCATCCTTCCTTGTTGGAATTTAGTCTTGTGGAAACCTTGGCTCCAATGATTATGGTCCCGAAGTCTCCTCAAGATTTGGTTCTATTGTTTGCGCTCTTGTTCAAGCTTCCTTTGGTGGTGCCATTTCTATAATCTGATTAGTAGGAAACCACTACTTCAACTATGTGGTTCTTCTCAAGATTTGAAACTCTACTCTCGACTCTCTCTTACTCACATGTAACTCCAAATGACCAATGTTTGTCAACCCCTCATGGTTTTTATGTCCCTTTGACACTTGTCTTTCTCCCTTCACACCTGAAATAACTGTCCAATCCTCCAGTGGTGTGATGTATGATTGATTTGATGCTACTTTATTACCATATCTTCCATTTTATTTTTTCCTCATACCGCCAATCTATCATGATCCTCGACGTATTTTTCCATGTATAGCTACGCGTTGTCTTTATGACTTTTCATTATCACTCTTTAACCATCATTTATTCCCTTTAATGTTTTGAATGTTCTTGTTGGTCCTATTTTGTGCAGTATCTATGTATTATTTGGTCGTTCATTGCATATTTCCTCTCTCCTGCGTGTAATATCCCTACTCGACACAATTGTATCCATCTGTTCCACACTCACTTCTTCTCTGCGCTTTTTGCTCTTTTTCCTTTTCTCCTTTTTATGTCTTTTTCCTTTTTCTACTTTTTTCTTTCTTTTTATTTGTCTTTCTTTCCTAATATAGTACAAATACTATGGTACATATGTTCTTGCACAACTCATATCAATGTGCAAGTTGTCAACCACCTCTATAGAGTTTCAACTGACTTCCATTCATCAATCCTCCCAATAATTCTTCATTCAATGTTTCTATGTGCACAACACTTGATTTTGTCACATACTTAATCACATATGGACCTAACTAGTGCATCCTAAACTTCCCTGGGTGCTGCGTGAACCTGTTGTCTTATAAAAGTACTAAGTCTCTTACTTGGAATATTTTCTACTTGATATGTCTATCATGCCTTTTTTTCCTTTTGAAGTTGTTGATGGAATTTTGTGACAAACCGGTCCTCCTCAAGTTGTAACAATGGTGACAATATCTCTTCTATTGTGCTAGAGTCTGACAAATCAGTGATTGCTGCAACGGATAGACTAGGCACAATAAACTCCATCGACATTACTACTTCTTTCCTGTATACCAACCTGAAAGGTGTCTATCCTGTCAACTTTTTTCTCGTGGTCCTATATGCCCATAATACTGCAGTAACCCTTAAAACCCAATCATCTCTCCCTATGTTGCATATATTTGTCAATGCATTCTCCAAAATTTTATTAAAGGCTTATACTATCCCATTTTCCTAAGGGTGATATGATGTGCTACTCTTATGATGAATTAGAAACTCCTTAGTCAATGTTGCAACTGTCTTATTCAAGAAGTGTGTTCCTTGGTCATTACGTAAAATGTGAGAGCATACAAACCTTGTCACTACATTCTCAAACAAGAACCACTCAGCAGTCTTCGCGCTACAGTCTATAATTGGTGTTTCTTCTGCCCATCTCGTCAAATACTTTGTCGCAGTGATTATATACCTAGCTCTAGATCTTCTCGCAGGTGGGTTGATAGGGCCAACAAATTCTATTTCCCATTTATCGAGTTCTTGTAGTGTGATCTATGGATGCAAGGTAATATCATCCCTTCTATATGGATTTCCCACCCCTTAACAAACATCACATGTATGATAGTATTCTTTAGCATCATTGTGAAGTGTGGGCCACCATATCCCTACACAGAAAATCTTCTACGCAGTTTCTTTACCTGTGTAGTGTCCTCCCACAACAACTTCATGAACCTCTGATGATATCATTGGTCTTTCATTCTCTACCACACATCGTTGTAATATCCCAGCTACATGTAACTTGTATAGGTTCCTAGAAATTAATTGATAGTCTTCTTCTTTAACCACTAATTGTTTCTTGTACTTAAAAACGACACAATATTTGCGAAGTAGTCATCCACCATTTTGAATGAAAATAATTTCACATTTGACAAAATTTCATCTAGATTCCTTTCCTCTTCTCTTGATAGCATGCGCGATAACTGATATGGTCCTGCATTCAACTTCCCTTGTTTCACAAAAAAATCAAAATCCTATTCCTGGAATAACAAAAACCATCTCCATATTCTCCCTCCCAACATTGGCTTGTTGACTAAGTATCTTAGTGCAAAATGGTATGTGTACATTTTGAAATGAGAACCCAACAAGTAGTGTCTAAACTTCTTCAGTGCATATACCATAGCTAACCATTCTCGTTCTCTTGTAGTATAGTTATTTATTGTTGTTGACATTTTCCTTCATTGAAAATGAAATTGGATGGTATATGTCTCCTTCTCTTGGATGAAATAATATTTTGCCTAAATCTATGGACGATGCATCCACATGAACATGAAATTCCTTTCCCCAATCTGGAAATATAAAAATTGGTGCAGTTACTAACTTCTTCTTCGATGTATCCAAATCTTTCTGACAATCCTCATTCCACCAAAACTTAGCTTCTTTCCTAAACAACTTCTCCATAGGTGTTGTAATATGTGCATAACCCTTAATTAACTTCTTTTAGTATCATGTATGACGCATGGTTTCCCTCAACTTCCTAACTGATGTGGGTGGTTGTAAGTCCAAAATCATTACGATCATGGCTGGATCCACTAATAAGCCATGCTTACATGCCACATGCCCTAACCAAATTCCAAAAGGAATGCAAAAAATACATTTCTTCAAATTCAAGGAGATCTAACATTGTCTAAACCTATCCAACATCAACCTGAGTACTTCTATGTGATCTTTCAATAGGCTAAAGACAGTCCAATAATCCAAGTAAAATTCAAGGAACTTGTGAATAAACCCCTTAAAGGTTGTGACAACTACTCTTGAGAAAATTGTCAGTGCATTCTTCAGCCCAAAAGGCATCAATGTATACTAATAGTTTCCTCATTCTATCGCAAAGGTACTATTATGTCTGTCTTCCTACGCAATCCTTATATGGTGATATCCTAAAAAATCCATCTATGAAAGAATAAGCCTCCTTCCCTCCTACATTTTCTAGCACTTTGTCTATGAATGATGTTGGAAATGGATCATGCAGATATGCATCATTTATCTTCCTTAAGCCTACACAAATCTTTATTCCCCATGTTTTCTTATCATACAATACCATTGGACTTATCCATTCTGATTCCACCACTGGTTCAATGATCCTTGCTTCTAACATTCAGTCTATCTCTACCTTTACCTTCTCTTTATTATTCGGATTGAGCCTATAGGGTCTCTATCTTATTGGCTTAGCATCTGCTTTCAAAGGTATCTTCATTTCTCCTAGCTCACCAACTATCCCCTTCACATCTAAAAACATGGTTGGGAATAGATCTTGGTACTCACGTAGTAATTATGCAATCTTCTCCACAGTTTCATTATTCTAGTAATCACCTATCTGCACAAACTTTGTATTTTCTTTTGTTTTGATATTTACCTTCCATTCTTTTATTGGTTGTGTATATGCAACATATTAAATCTCTGGACCTTCTACTGCGTTTTCCCCCTCAATTTAAGGTACTTGTATATTCCTGGGATCCTCCTCATTTGGTTCTTATTTAGCAACATTATAACATTCTAGTAATTCATGAATAGTCATAGAAGCTCTATGCACACTACAAACAGATATTACCTTCGTCAACTCTTCTTCTAGAAAGATTTTGTTTCTAATGGCCTGGAAGGCTACATCTAGTAATGTATATTCATGTTAAAAAGTAAATGTTACCTTAAACCTTTGAATTAGATGGTCCCAATTAGATGTTTATCTTCTTATTTATAGTTCCAGGTACCAATTATTTGGAATTGTATCCAATGTATCTATGAACCTATGTGTCCATTCCTTCTTCGGTGTCAAACTTTATATGTTTCTATACTGCGCAATGTGTTATGTAGGGTTAGTTAATCCTGCATATTTCTGTGTAGTCCATTCCACCTCTGTGACAAATATGACTTACATGAATCTTATACATTCTTGCCAGTATTTTATTTCTTATTTATGTGAAGCCTGCCATTTGGATAACGTAGCTTTCAATGCTACATATAATGCCAATAATATTTATTGTTCGGGTATATTTAACTCAAACACATGTACAAAAGAGTCCATATTAGTCAAACCATCATACTTAGGTGGGTTACATAGCTCCATGATCTGGATTTAGGAGCGGAACAAAATGATTAACAGACTGAATACAATAAACACAAAGATATGGAGAGTAACACAAATATCCAGTGAACAATATCTTCTATTAAATAATGAAATAGGTTGAAACTATTAAACTGCATAACTGAAACACTTGCTCGAATGGTGGTAGCTATCTCTGAGAAGAGATGTGGCTGCTACGTGTATCTATCTGAGAAGAATGGATTACAATGATGCTCCAGAGGCCTTTTTGATATTACGTATGAATTTCAAAACCCTAGACATCCAAAAACCTAATCCTAGAAGGTGAAATGCCAAAAGTCATGTGGTCCCTATGGGTAAGTTGGTGTAATTTGGTACCTCAACTTTCCAAGGTCATAAATTTTTCATACAACCTTCGTTTTAGGTGCGTGATAGCCCATTGGAAAGGTATTTCAGAGAACTACACATTGTTCCATCAAACTCTGACTCTATCTACAATTTGATTGTGGTGAGCCAAAAAAAACAACATTTAGGGCCCCAAAATGACCCTGTAAGTACAACAAGATGTGTTGACATGAAAACATACAAAATAAGCTAGTTGGAATAGGTGAGAGGCCACTTGTATCCACTTGGAGGATGTGTGTGGATTCATACATCCCCATAATTATAGAACCCACAAGTACAAAGCAATATAGAAGAATGTGCTAAACAAAAATGGACACGAGGAGCCAGCTGGAATAGGTGGGTGGCCACCAATATCCACCTGGATCAATCCTCCCCACTTAGGAAGAAATGGTCTACATTGAGTTGAGTTCCCCCATCAGCCGAGGAAACTTTTACTAGATTTGGCACCGGGTGAGCCATTTTCCTTGGTGTAGGAGTTTCCCTCCCTTAATAACCCGATAAAGATGGATCCACTACTGGCGAGTGACCTTGACCTGTGTGTCCACTATCTGATCAGTGGATGCTTGTTCCATGTAGTCAAGGTTGAGCTCTTGGTGTCATTTATTATGGGATCTCAGAGGTGTCCAATAATGGTGGAAAATATGGCCGAAGGAGGTCCACATTGAATGTTGGATGCATACCAAGGAAGGGTGGAGTGTTGAGCTCAAAATCATTGCTACCCACATCCTTGGTGATAGTGTAAGGCCCATAATGAAGTGGGAGAAGATTCTGATGGGGCCCAGTGAGATGCTCCTTCTGCAAATGTAACCAGACTTTGTCTCCAACCTGAAACTAGTGTGGTACCCTATGTTGATCATGGCACTTCTTGTACTTATCATTAGATTTATGCAAAATATCCTAGACCTATTGGTGGATGTGTTGAATCCGCTCAATGAATCTAGTGGCTTTGTTGATTGCAGATTGATTAGGGGAAGAGTTTGTTTGTGCGGTGGAAAGAGGAAGTGCAAAATCAATGGGCCCCAAGGGTTGGAATCCCAGACCTACCTAAAATGGGCTATGACCGGTGGAACTATGGAGAGCCCTATTGTAACTGTGTTGCACATATGGGAGACTCTCATCCCATGTATGTGGCTGCTTATAATTGTACATGTGCAGTATGTGCACAATCATCTGATTGACGACCTCTGTTTGGGCATCGGTTTGGGGGTGGAAAGCTATGGATTTTGTCAGTTTGGTGTCCAAAAGAGACCAGAGACTTGACCAAAAGGTGTTGAGGAACCTGTTGTATCATTCAGAGATGATGGTCTGTGGTATCCCAAAGTGTACCCACACTCGTTTGAATACAATCTTGGAAGTATCTTCCGCTATGACATTCTTCTTATGGGCTGTGAGGATGGCCATATTTGAAAATCGATGAACGACCACAAACACGTAGTCATGTCCTTTCTTAGTGGATGAAAATCAATACATGTAATCCATTGAGATGGATTCCCAAGGATTATTGGGAATAGAAAGAGGGGTATATAATCCTTGATTCTTGATGGTTGGCTTGGAAGTGGCATAGGCAGTGCAAGATATTCTTTGCACACTTTCTTGTAGGAACACAGAGATGGCCCAGGTGGCATAAGAGTCTGTCCTAAATGTGAAAATCAATGATAGTTGAGCTTGTACTCAAGAGATGATATGTGGTGGATAAATCCAGATATTGTTGATAAATTTGGGGCCCACTCAGATGATTCATGTCCATAGGAATGGAGCACAGTGGTGTGTGCATCCACAGGAGGCCGACTAAGGATGTCAATGACATGATTGGAGATACTTGTCTTATACTTGATGTTGAGATGGAACTGCTACAGGTAGTTGGACCACTTCTGATGGTGGTCATTCTGTAATTTCCCCTATGTCTATATGAACTATAGAGGCTTCTAATCAATGTGTAAGATCGTCTCTTTCCCTAGAATGTAATTTTTCCATTGACGCCAGGCTTGTACAATGGAATACATTTTGTTGTCATAGGTGGGGTATTTTTAGATAGTATCGGTGAGTGTCTCACTATGGTATGCCACCAGATTCCAGTGTTGAGTGAGAACTACACCCAACACATATTCATATGCATCAATCTTAGTCTTGAATGGTTGCTATAGATCGGGCAAGGAGAGTACTGGAGTTGACAACAAGTGATACTTCAGATCATCAAATTCTCATTTCTACTCCTCCCCCCACATGAACTTATCCCTACCACCACCTTTGGTCACATGGCTGACGGTCCATGCAATATAGGAGAATCCCAACATGAACCATAGATAGAAGTTGGTTAGTCTCAAATAAATCTGAATCTCGGTCAGTGTGGTCGGGGTTATCCAGTCACATATGACTTGGATCTTAGCTGGATCAACATATACCCCATAATCATCAACAATGTATCCCAAGTATTGGACCCTGTTCATGCCAAAAGAGCATTTTTCCAAGTTGGCATACAGCTTGTGCTGTCAGAGAGTGGTCAAAACCTATTGAAGATGTCACATGTGCTCCTCCCACTTTTTGTTGAAGATGAGGATGTCATCAAAATATACCACCACAAAGGATTTGATGAAGGGTCTCAATACATCATCCATCAACCTCGTGAAAGTGGTTGGCGGATTTGTTAAGCCAAAGGGCATAACTAGCCATTCATAGAGACCTTCTTTAGACTTGAAGGTTGTCTTTCATACATCAGTTGGTTCGATGGGAACCTGGTGGTAGCCAGACTTTAGGTCAATCTTGATGAATAACTTTTCCCCCTTGAGTTGGTCAAGAAGGTCATCAATCCTAGGAATGGGGTAGTGGTTCCTGACTGTGATTTTGTTTTGAGGCTCTGTAATCAATGTAGAGTCACCAAGTCCCGTCCTTCTTCTGCACTAGTACAATCGAGATTCCGCAAGGGGAGGATATGGGTTTGATGTGCCCATTTTGAATAATTTATCAGATCTTACACTTGATTTCGTCATTCTCCATAAAAAAAAGACGATAGACTGGTCCATTAGGTATAGGTGTGTCGGGGGTTAGATCAATTGGATGCTTGACTTGGTAGTGTGTCGGTACCCCTGTAGGTGAGGAGAAGATGTCTTTGTATTCTTCCAGGATCCCATCCACTTGCTTCTGCTGCAAACAAAGGCATTGTGTAGAGGCCACGAATGTGGCGGCAACCTTCTTCTTACTGTGAGCATGGATCACAAAGAAGATGAACTTCATGGTCTGTGAAATGACCTTACTGCATTTCTTAGTAGAGATTAAAGATATAGCAATAGGCGACGCTACCTCTGGGATCCTGTACAATTGTCTACAAAAAGTAATAATAACACTGCATGGTCTAGATTCGTACACAGCATGACGCTTCCACAAATATGGTTGTCCTAAAAGAACATCACAAACTTCAAGGAGAGAAATATCACACAGTACCTCATCTTTGAAAGGCTTGATGTCGTAGGGCAGATGACATTGTTGGCTGACACAAATATCTCTTCCTTAGCGAAGCCAGCCGATGGTATAGGGTTGCGGGTGCAGTGTCATTGGAAGCTCTAGATGCTTGACAACCTCTACTGAAATCAGGTTGTTCTGACTATTGTTGTCGACAATGAAATGAATCAGAGCCCCCTTAACCCACATCTGCGAGTGAAAGGGGCGTTCTCCTTCCTTGGGTTCTTCTGGTTCGCTTGGCTGGAATTTGGTGGTAGCGATAGTGGCACTGGGTTCAGCATCGATAATCCACTTCCCTCCTTCAATATTTGACTCGGAATTAGAATCAGCCTTTGACTTGGAATCCTTCATCTCGGCCACAAGGGACTTCCTGGAGAGACATTATTTGGTGTTGTACCAAGGACTTTTATGGTACTCACACCATTTTCTCATGTCCTTCATTATCTTCTCATTTCCCTTCTTGTGTTGCAGCTTGGACTAGTTGTCCTAAGGGTGGTCATCTCAACTTGGTCCCTTGTTGTGTGGGTTGGGGCTGCCTTTTCCCCGCTTTGGCTGTGTAGGGTTTCTAGATCCAAACTCTCACTATTTCTGCTTAAATTTATGCTCGATCTTGACAGCGTATCTACAAGTTGTGCCCAAAGAGGTGATGTCCAGGAAATCCATTTCTATTTGAATGTATCTATGCAAACATTCATGGTATTTGAGCACCAGATTACGTTCAGAGTCTTTGATACCCAATTTGGTGCGTAGGGTATGGAATATATTGGTGAAATCTGGTACTATCTAGTCCCTTTTGTGATGTAGGGTGGTCCAGCTGGTGTACTGGTCCTCGTAGATTCCAACAGGGTAGTACTACTCTTTAATGGAATCCCAGAAGTAATCCCATGTAGGGGCCACCACAAACATTATAGATTCCTCCATGACCCTTTGCTCAGAGTAACTATCCCACTAGTCTTTAACACGGGGAACGACCTTGAGAAGTGCAAAACTGATATTTTCCCTATTGAAAAAATTGTGGACCGAAAAATATCCTTCGAGCAGATTCAACCATTTATCTACAACATCCACATCTATCAGTCCTTCAAATAATGTAATATCAAAATTTACCTGTACCTTGAAGGGGGTTGCTTGATCGCTTGATGAAGATGCTTCTCTTGTGGGCAGTCGTCGAAGGATCTGCGCAAAGTTGTCCATCATTTCATTCCTTTTTTGCGCAAGGGATTCCTCAAGAAACATTCTAATAGGATATCCTACTCCATCATATTTATTTTCATCCCCCATGGGTTTTTGTTGGGCTTGGCATGACCGACTTGGTAATGGCTCAATTGGTTCGAGTTCCAACTTCTTGTACCCAGATCTTGTCGGGGACATGCACAAAGAAAATAAATGAAGAGTAGACCACTCTGATACCACTAATCCAGATTAAGGAGAGGAACTAAATGATTAACATACTGAATACAATAAACATAGAGATATGGAGAATAACACAAATATCTAGTGAACAATATCCTCTATTAAATAATGAAATAGGCTGAAACTATAAAACTGCAGAAGAAACACTTTATCGAATGGTGGTAGCTATCTTTGAGTAGAGATGTGGTTGATATGCACATATTTCTGAGAAGAATGGATTACAATGAGGCTCCATAGGCATTTTTGATATTACTCATGAATTCCAAAACCCTAGACATACAAATACCTAACCCTAGAAGGTGAAACGTCAAAATTCATGTGGGCCCTATGGGTAAGTTGGTGTAATTTGGTACCTCAACTTCCCAGAGTCATAACTTTTGCATACAACCTCCATTTTAGGTGCTTGATAGCCCTTGGAAAGGTCTTTAAGCAAATTACACATTCCTCCATCAAACTCTGACTCCGTCTACAGTTTGACTGTGGCGAGCCAAAAAAAAATCGATTAGGACCCCAAAATGGCCCTAGAAGTACAACAAGATGTGATGACTTGAAAACATACAAAATAAGCCAGTTGGAATAGGCGAAAGACCACCCGTATCCACCTAGAGGATGTCTAGGGCTTCAAACAACACCAGTAGTGTAGAACCCACAATTACAAAGTAGTACAGAAGAATGTGTTGAACAAAACCGGACACAAGGAGCTAGTTGGAATAGTTGGGTGGCCACCAATATCCACCTGGATCACTCCATTCCAATCCAATGCAGTGATCGAGTAATGTGGGCACATGGTTTGGTGGATTCTTCATGCATATTCTACTGCCAATGTTCCATACCTTCCTCTGAGTCTGACACACACAAACTAATTCTTCTCCAAATTAGTGCACCATCTGTAGTGGGGTTAACATAGTCATCCATTCACATAGTCATATTATACAAGTTTTCAATTTCATTCCCTTTTGTTGGCTCTATTTACCTTTTTCCTTCTGTTGGATCTAATGGCATGGTCACTTTTAAGTCTTTGATCTCAAAGATAATTTTCATCCTCTTTAAATTAATAATTTCTTGATTTTCAAAGGCCCATTCTAACCCCATTAGTGTTGGAAATGGTTGGTTATCATCCATGATCTCAATGATTTAAAAATATTATACACCATGAACCCCATCTATACTCACAGGTATCCCTACTAATCAACCAATTGGTACTATCTTGTGTTGATTTTCCAATCTCAACTCGACAAGAGATCAAATTAACTTGGGTTTCCCCATAATTTCCCATGTTTTATTTGTTAACACATTTACATTGGAACCCAAGTCTAAAATGACATTTTCAACATCATATTTTCCAATCTGTGCACTTAGTCTGAACTCTTCGTTGGTCCTCTTTTTGCATAGTACCTGATTCACTACCCTCTACATGGTAGGAAATTCCCTCTCTTATGAAAAATGATCAATCATTTTACATAAATTCATTCATTGTAGTTTCATATTTCATCAATTCTAAACAACTTTTTCATAAATTCTCTTAAAGTACTTAGCTTCTCAAGTGGACTTTCTAGGATAGTAAGATCATAGGACGGAGGCATATCAATCACAAGAGGTGCAGATAATGTCGATGTTATCCAATATGGTTGTTGGTTACTTGCCTCTATTCTACTATGAGGTTCTTATTGACCCAAGGTTCATATCTTTCGGGTTTCCAACAAAAGCCTCTAAAACTATCGACCCTCCTGGTAAACCAGAAGGAAACACAACACATGAATGCACTTCGCAGTCTCACCTGAGATAGCTTTAATGGGTGGATGTAAGACCCAGGTGTTTACAGCCCATGATTGAGTATAAAATATGAGAACATATTCATAGCCATCTACTATAAATTGTGATTTCAACTTACTGTTATTCACGACTATGAATTACCCACAACATCTTATTTCCTTAATAGCGCACCCATATGTCATAGCAATATAATAACTCATTCATTCATTAAGAACAACAATTAACTATTGAAAGAAGATAAAGATATGCTTGAATTCATCACATTACCCAGATATTATCATGGTTCACCCCCTCCTGGGATACGTCCACAAAGATTTGGCTCCTGGCTCTTTTATTATGATAGTTCTGCATCTACAACGTCGCGTGCTTACAATTCTCCTCAGATGGGTAAGATCTATATGAGGCAAACTAGATCGCACCAGGCTCCTCATCCTGTGATCTAATCCTCAGATATTCCTTCTCTCCTCTCCTCTATCTCAACATCTTACAAAATAGTTCATAACAACATTACATATCGCATCAACTCATACATATCTATGATGGAACAATCATGCAAAAACCAACCCCCTATGATACCTATGTATCTATATTTATACATTTTAGGCTCTTCAACCATTTACAATACATTACAAAAATGCTAACCCTACCGACGTTAGGTCTTCCTCCCATGCACACATTTTGTTCTTCCTCCCAGCTGTCGCTTTCCTTGTGCACGTTTTCTTGCATGCTCGCGTGTTGTGTTTCCTTCCAGTTGTTACTTCAGTTTTTGCATGCTTTATTTCCCCATGATCATCCTTCTTTCCACTTCATCCTACTGCCAACGAGCCCCCAACACTAACATGTGGCTTGTCCTGAGCCACCTTCTGAGCTTCCTCGATCTCCTTGGTGATCGTCTGGAACTTTTCCTTGAGCTCTACTTCTTGTGTCAGTGCCTGCGCAGTCTTCTCCCTAATTGTGTCCGCTACCTGGACTGCCACTTCGTCGCTGATCAATACTGCACATTCTACCTAGGTCTGTGCTATCTGTGTCTTAACTACCTATCCATGTACTAGTACTTCTGCTACCCACTCCTGTAATGGCTCCATTTGAGCCTGACGCTCTTGTTTTTGCGTTTGCGCAGTGATGAATTTTTCCTGTAGATTCTTCATCTCTTGCATCCCTTTGACTCATTCTGGGATTGGTATCATATTCTTATTCTGATTGAGATCTTAGATCATTGCATTAATCCTTTCCTCTTCCTTGTCCCACCGTTGAAACCATGGATCCTCCCCCAACCTTGTCCAAAGTTGCGTTGCTTTATCGAACAAGTCAATGGCTATGTTGACCTGCTTCTCTATCTCTTGCAGCTGCACTTTTGCTCCCTATTTCCTTTGCTCCTTGACTACAGGTGGAGTGGTTGGTGTGATATGTTCTTGAAGATTCTCGATATCCTTCTGATATTGATCAATTTCCTATGCAATACAATCAATCTTTTATGTTCTTGTGATTTCCTCACTCTGCGCAACCTGTGGAGTACTCTCATAATTTCCTGCCACTTTCTACTCCAATAATTTTAGGTGCTTCCTTTCCTCCTTGGTCTCAGATTTAGCCTTCTCATAGCCTATTTTCAATTTGTCTGATTTCTTTGTTTCCTGCTTCAATTCAGTTAAGTCTTTGCATGCGCGAGACTGTACCTCGTGGTTGACGCTCACCTGCAACCTGTGTAATGCCCCTGATGGTATCCTTGTCAACACAATTTGGATTTGTCTTAAGTCTTTCAAGGGTGTCTGCCCCACAATTTTTTCCATATGCAGCATGCTAGGGTTGATATGGAATGTTATGTGTGGCTGCAATATCCCCTGGTCTGACTATCAATCTTCCTCTTGCACTCTTCCTTCTGTCTGTAGTGTTTATGGCTCTATGGCCCTGTTGTTGCTTGCTATCTATACTTCCCCAGATTTCTNCGACCATGCAGCACATCACAGGGACAAACTGAAAAAAGAGCTGCATGGTCGAGTCCTCGGCTAGAAAATCTTGGACCATTCTGGCGATCATTTCCCCATTGTCCTCAGTTATTGTATATTCTGGTGGTGCTCGTTGTGCCTTTGATTTCTTGTGCATGCCTCCTGCCTACGTGGTTGGTCTCTTATTTCCCCCTGGTTCCTGTGTGTTGGGATTTGAGGTGGTCTCCTGCGCTCCCTCAACCTGTTTCTATTGTTCCTTGCTCGGTTGTATATTCTCCTTCTTCCCCTTTTGGGTTCCCATTTTCTTTGACCCTTCATCTTCCTGTGTGGGTTTGACTTGGCTTGTTCTTGGTCTCTTGGGTACTTGTATTTTTAGAGGCTACGTTGCTCCTTGCTCTGCCTCTTCCTCTGTTGTTCTTTCCGACACTTCCCGGGTAATGGATAGGATCCTCCATTCGTCGAGTCATTCGATGATGACCATGTCGATATCACCCTTTGTGATGTAGTAGAAAATCTATAGCCACTGTTTATCCATATCCTACCTTTCCTGTATCCACATTGTTTGTAGTGTGGCATGGAAATTGGCGATGTCCGCATATTGTGCTACAACCTCTGGTGTTATT
>JASDQU010504277.1:0-14172 GCA_032191745.1 Picea mariana | reverse complement strand
TTCCAGAAGAGAGTCATAGAGTCAATTTAGAACCAGATATCTTTGAAGAAGAAATTTGGATGGTCGAAATTCTCTGAGGAGAATCCTCGAAATAGCGAGGACCATGGGATCCAGGGAATTTGCAAGGGAGTTAAGCATTGGATAGATACGCCCCTCAAAAGGCAGAGTCAACATGGACTGTCGATTTTGATCTGTTCAGGTCATCAACCATTTCGGCATTTCAGGGTTCGAATGTCCGAAGTGTAAGCCAAAATCCTTGGCTGATCAAATCCCCAAAACGCGAAAAGGAGATTTTCATGGTGGAAGCAAGTTAAGTTTTGGAACTTCAGATTTCAGAGTTTCAGAAGTCCTAAGGACAAGAGATCAGGATATAGTAGAGGAGAAAACCCAAAATGAGGAGAAGGTGACATGTGGAAGGACAGAAGGCTTCTTGTCAAGATTTGTGGAAAACAACAAGGAGAAACAAGCTTAAGTTTTCAGAACTTCGGAGTTCGGGATTTTAGAAGTCTCAAGGGATAGAGATCGGGACACAGCAAGGGAGAAAACCCGAAACGAAGAGGAGGAAACATGTGGAAGGATAGGAGACTTCCTGTCAAGTTTGTGAAACAACGAGGTGAAGTACCATTTCAGAATTTCGGGTTCGGGATTTTGGGAGTCGAGGAGTAGAGTTGCACGACATCGCAACTCCCGAATTAGCGAAAGCCAAAAAGCCAAAATTGACATCATACCATTTCAGAATTTCGGGATTTCAGAGACCGAAAAGTGGAGAGGATACAAATTTTGAGCTCTGGCATATCAAACTCCCGGTACGGGAAATAGCGCTAACCATTGGATCAAGGGAGAGTTCACAGCGATTGATATCTTTAAAAGGGGGATTTTGAGATTTCAGAAATTTAGGTTTCAGAATTTCGGGAGTCGAGGAGAAGAGTTGCATGACATCGCAACTCCCGAATTCACGAAAGTCGAAAAGCTGAAATTGACGTCAGGAAAAGGTCAAGTGATTGAATATTTTGGGTTTCGGGGTTCAGAGAGGTAAGGTGCTCGACCACAGGATTCATGAATTCGCGAAGTCTGATATCCCGAAATAAAAGAGGAATTTCCTCAAAAGTGTTGTTGTGGGTAGATTTCCCGAAAAGGAAATAGAGGAGCCAGTCAAGCTCTCGGGTCGAAAGGAAAAGATCCTGTGTGGATCTCGACCTGTGGGTCTGGAGAAGGGGTTCTGCATCATGTTGCTTTCCCAATCATAATTTATTCCTACACTCTATATGCATCTGATGTTCTTTCTCGCATCAACTCCATAGTTCTGCAATCTTTATCATCGTGGCCCACTGACTTGCAAAAGGTGCAATATGAAATCTTTGGAACTGTCTGGTATTTCTGCATCATCGTGCTATGATAGGGTTCATGGCCCAGTTTCTTGTATGTTTCACACCATATTCCTCCCAGTGGTAATGGATTTGGCATACCTAGTACCATATATGGATTTATCTCTCATCTGACCAGTTCAAAGGGAGGATAAGGATGCACAAGCAGGCTTGACCAACGGGAGAGGAATTTATTGCGGTTCAATCCACCTCGTTGGATTTCTTTTAGGTGAGACAATAAAACCCGTGATATAGAACCTTAGGGCTAGAAGAATCACCCCACCTGCAATGGTAGCTATCGCTTGAGCCAGCGGTCGGCAAATTCCCAAAATCAATGATACACCACCGCTAGGGAGACAAAAAGAACATGGTTTTCATTCAGGAGGAGGAAACATTGGGTATTCATTCTTGTGGTTTCCTTTCGTCCTTCATGTGGTACACCAAACGACTTCTCATTTTTCCTTGTTCTTATTCTGGTTCAGATGAAATGTTATATTCTTCAAATCCTCCTTCAATTCTTTGATAGCTAGGTCCATCTGCAGGTACTGGCTCTCTTCCAGTTGTAAGGCTTCCTTCAGAAAAACAGGTGTCGATGCTACATATCGGTCATGAGATATTTTAACTTTGCCTTCAGTCACTTGAATCTCTTATCAATCCCCCATACAGATTCTCCTGGTTTCTTTCTTATTTCGATCATCACGTTCATGTGTTGATCCTTTGAGCTCATCTTCTGGAACTCATTTATTAGTAACTTCTTAATGTCGTCCACTGTCCTTGTCATTTCAGAGGCAATGTTTGTGTCTAGACTCATGTACCAGTCTGGTGCACGATCTCTTAGCGTAATCGCTAGCTACACGAGTTTGGTATCTTCATCAGTGATCTGTTTTTCTTCCTAGATCTTTGCACAAATGAACAAATGCTTCTTAGGGTATTCTGTTGCTTCTCCTCAAAATTATGGTAATCTAATGGTGGGATCGTGTCCTGCCATTATGAATACTGAACTACTACCTCCTCCACATGGTGTAGTACTTGACTAGTGTTGCCTGAACTGGCTCCTCCAGTTGTTTCTCCTTGTGTAGATTCACTTCCTTCTGTCGGACTTCCTCTAAACTTCAGTTGTCTAAATGGTGGTGTTCTCTTTGGTGTGTTAGTCGCACATGGGTTTATGGGTTCCACAATGACATTAATATGGATAGGATGGTTTCCTTCTCCTCCCTTTCGTGTACCTCTCGTCTTCATTTCGTATGTTGCACAAAGGATTTCCTCAATCTGCTCCACATCCCATAGATCCTCTACCTCTTCCGCATCACTCGCCAATCCTTCCCGCAGGGCTACGACTCTCTTCTTGGTATTCACCTTGTATTGGTAGGGTACTCTGCTATGTGTCCTTCCCGTTGACACCAAGATCCACTTGATCTAGTCATCATCCATCATGATCGGGTCCAAGGTTTCCTCCTCCTTCTTTCCTTTATCCTTACCTCCTTCCATTTATCCTCTCTCTATCAGTGCTTCCCCCCTTCCCCCATGCACACAGGGAATTTTAGTTGTATGATTCCATTGTCATTACACCTTTTTTATATAGCACTATCTTAATAGAAGTATATAGTGATCGAATCTACCTTCCTCGGGGTCCGCATAGAAATTAGTGCTCCACTGCGCTATATGAATTCGTTGTGTCAAATGCAAACTCTGTTATGAAGCCTGCCACAATATTGTCAAGCCAAAAGTCTACTATGCAGGTGAATTTGTTGTTCACCTGTTGTACCTGCTCAATCTGTACTAGGGTCCAATCTAGTTGTCAAATCTAGTTCATTGTGTGGTTATCCTTCAACCTTAGTATCCACTCCTACAATAGATGTGGAAAATCATAGAGAAAGACTTCATGCAAATCAGTGAACACGTATTTGTCCAGATATTTTCGAGGTGTGATTCTAGGGTTTCTGTTGTCTTTCTGTGCAAACTCTAGCTCTTTGGTTCTCAACCATCCTTTGATTTCTTCTTTCGTAGGGTTCCATGGTCTCAACATTCCCTTCTAATGGATCATTGTTCTCTTCTTTTCTTCATTCTTTTCTCACTCAATATGTCTCCTCTACTCAGTCCTTTCTTGTTCCTACCAATGGCAACAGAACCATTTGTTGGTTATTTTCCTCTATTCTACTCCGATCTTCTTATTGACCCAGGGTTCATGTCTTTCAGATTTCCAGCAAAGCCTCTAAAACTATCGGCCCTCCTGGTAAACCAGAAGGGAACATAGCACATCGATGCACTGCACAGTCTCACCTGACATACCTTTAAAGGGTGGTTGTAAGACTCAGGTGTTTACAACCCAGAATTGAGTATGAGATATGAGATCATATTTAGAGCCATCTACTATAAATTGTGATTTCAACCTACTATTATCCATAACTATTCATTACCCACAACAATTTATTTCCTTAATAGCGCACCCATATGTCATAGCAATATAATAACTCATTCATTCATTAAGAAAAATAATTAACTGCTGAAATAAGATAAAGATATGCATGCATTCATCACATTACCCATATATTACCGTGGTTCACCCCCTCCTAGGCTACGTCCACAAAGATTTGGCTCCTGGATCTTTTATTATGGTAGTTTTTCATCTACAACGTCGCATTCTTACAATTCTCCTCAGATGGGTAAGATCTATATGAGGTGAACTAGATCACACCAGTATCCTCAACCTGTGATCTAATCCTCAAATATTCCTTCTCTCCTCTCCTCTAGCTCAACAACTTACAAAATAGTTCATCACAACATTACATATCGCATCAACTCGTACGTATCTATGATGGAACAATAATGCAAAAACCAACCCCCTATGATACCTACATATCTATATTTATACATTTCAGGCTCTTCAGCCGTTTACAATACATTACCAAAACCCTAACCCTGTCAATGTTAGGTCTTCCTCCCATGCGCGCGTGCTATTCTTCCTCCCAGCTATCGCTTTCCTTGTGCATGCTTTCTTGCATGTGCATGTGTTGTGTTTCCTTCCAGCTGTTACTTCAGTTTATGCATGCTTTCTTTCCCCACGATCATCCTTTTTTCCACTTCTTCTTGTTGTCAACAATGGCCCTAGTATATATTTTCTTGTCTACTTATATGTTTATTTTTCTTGTTGTGGGTCAAACATCGATATAGGCCCTGCTAATTTTTTCACCCCTTGATCCACCTCCCTCCCTCCATTCATCACATAAGCCCCTATTCTAGCTCCTTTGTGGGTGATGAATGTTATTGTAGGTCCTTTGTCATGTATCTCTTTTTATAGATTTTGTACGTTTTGATTCGAGTTCTGGTTTTGATTCCCTCTTTCCTACCACTTTGCAAGTATTTGAGGACAATATTCTATCGCGTGATTTAGTTCTCTACAATACGCACATGTTGTACAAGGATTTGAGCAGTCATGAGCTAAATGTCCTGGTTGATTGAAATTGTAGCAGATTATTGGACCTCTATCTCCTCTTCCAAAATTTCCTCTGCATTGACCAAGGCCAAATTATTAGCTTCCTTGATTAAAGCCTCTTTGGTTGTTATATTGTGGACCTCCTCTTTTTGTCGCATCATTCTACTCCTTAATTATATACATATATAAAGTGTGCTCTCTCATAAAATCAAATTTGCGAAAATCCTTCTCTTCATGCCCTATTGACATGCAAAAGTTACGAAACAAATTCCTTGGCTTACTTTGGTATTTCTACAGTAATGGACACTCCATCGAATTATGTCCCCATTTTTTTCATATCCCACAATATCCTCCTCTCAGTAATGGATTTGGTACACCAATTTCCAAATACTACGCAAAAGTGGGGCTTTCATCCTTATGGTGGTCTTCATTCCTACACTTGGTACACCATACTTGTTCCCACTTCTCTTTCCCCTTTGTAAGCTCTACTAATTGAATGGTTAAGGGAGATAACTATGTTTGGACTTGTGCCATTCTCCCACCTTCAACTACATGAGATTCTTCGAACTTCATCAGAATCTCCAAAGCTTCAAGCTGCGACATAACCTTTTGTTGCACCAATAGGCAATGAATGTGTGGAAATAGTNTGTACTGTGACTCAAATTTTGGCTTCTTGAACTCTTTCAACAATGCTTGTGTAATTTATGTTAAAATCCTCGCTTGACCTGTATACTAATGCACGGCCTCTAAACATTGTTTCCAAGTACGCAATATTTGTAGCCTCATCTTGGAAATTCTTTGCATCCCAAATTGTCTCACATAAAAATAGATGTTGTTATGGATCCTCCGACCCAAATCCCTAGAACCTAGGCATTCTCAATCTGTTGTCTAACCTTTCCATGTTTTTTGTGTAGTACCTCCCCTCAATGATGATGGTTGACTCTAAATTGACGCACTACTCCCACTGCTCAGACTCGACGCACTTCTCCCACTACTCTGACTACTACTATTCTAACTTCCTTTGTTGACTATAAGTGATTTTGACAAATCCTCAACTGTTACCTCAGATCTTGGTGGTTCATACGGGGTCATGGATTTGACACAGGATCCAACCTCAGTAGGGCTTACTGGTTATTCTATTATGGGACTAAACTGATACTCTTATCCCCCTTCTTTTGTGCATGGTACTTCTTGTAATACCCCTATTTCCCCCAACTTGTAATTAATCATTAACTATGATCATCATGCTATGAAATGGGAACAATGTAAATGTATTATTGTTTGAATTTCAAATAAATGAGTATGGGGGTGAAGCCTTGAAGTACTATCCATGATATCACTAGGGGACAGAAATGGGAAAACTATAAGAGAGGGTTCATTATGTCAAATGACCCCAAATTTCCCCTTTTTGGGAATGATAAACCCCCTTCGAGATCCAAAGGAGAGGAATCAATTAATGAAGGAATGACTGGTGGTTGAATACTCAACCACGCCCATGAATGGAAGCATGTCTAATTGAATAATGTCATCCCAAAGTACCATAGGGTTTGACAGACCAGGCTGACCTGAGTTTCCTTCTGACAGAAGGAACAGGATAGGTCGATGACCATCCTGGGAAAGGATATAGAGAAAATGGAGAGAAGATAAGACACAAGAGGAAGAGGCATGTGCATAAGGCTCTGTAGAGAGTAGGAGAGATACCAGATAACATACATAGAAGAGAGGAGAATGTGTGAGGCTCTTATTGGCAGCCCAATGATTTTCTTAACTTTTTATGTCAAGTAAACAATCTATATAGCTGCCAAACCAGGGTCATGAAATTTTATTACTCTTCATGAGTAGTTTCCCAAATGACAGTTCTAATTTGTCGCTTCTCCCTATTGTCTATTCAAGCGTTTTTTTCATGACTGAAAGCATGAAAACTTGCGACTGTGATTACCATTATGTTTTCAAATTTCATTAAAGGCAAATTGCTCATATGGTTTATTAAGAAATTTTGATTTCTTGCCATGAAGATGTTGCTCTCTTTGTTTTGACCTTTTCAATTCCAAGCATGCTTAAGAGGTTGATGGTTTCATGAACAAAAGACCCCCACCATTTAAATTTTGTATGGTTTTGGTTTGATTCTTAGCTACGTTTCTTTTACAAAACTTTTGATTTTTCGATTTTTGACTTACCCAACTTTGTAATCAAACCCATGATGTGTGCACTTATGTTTGTTTTAAGTGTTTTGGTCCTATCTTGTACTGAATTCCAAGGTGGCATACGATTTGCAGACTGCCATCACTTCTAAGGATGGCCTTGGGCTTCGTATACCTTCTCCCCACACATTTCAATTAAACATGCATCACATCATGTTGAGGCTTTACAACGTTCATTGTTGGGCTCGAGGTTATGGCTCTATTTCATTTTCACAAACCCTCCCTGTATCCTATGTTTGTTTGATTACCCTCCCATCCAATATGGCTCCTGTCATGAGAATTGAACCAAACAGTATCCAAACCCTGCTATTATACGATGATGCTAGGGAAGATTTAGAAAGAAGTGGCTGGCTCGTTTTCATTCGAAAGTTTCAGGGTTTTAATTTACAGGTTGCCCAAGAATTCACCTACTCCTTTGATGGTTGTAGAGAAAAAGTTGGTGATGTGCAACTGGAGGTTACCGAGGAGTTCCTAAGTCAAGCCACAGGGTTACCAACAAGCGGTCAAAATGGTTTAAAAACGCAAAAGTGGAAGAAGTTCTTTGGACCCTGTTGTTTACATCTCGGAAAATAACAAGTTGTGATAAAGGTATGCCTATTTCATTCCTAAAATCTCAGTGGCACGATTTGCTCATTGTGGTAAAGAAATTTGTTACCTGTGAGGGACGATTCAAGCTTGTATTTTTGTACCATTTGCATTTGCTGATGATTTTTATGGGCTTCCCTTTGAATATGCCATATTACTTACTCAGGAGCCTTTATAAAATGGGGAAAAGATATAAAAAAAAGCGGTCAGACTCTAGCCTTTTTCATCACGGCCTGATTAAAATCCTTCTCATACATCAATTAGAGTCACAAAATGAATATTGGGATTCGTTTATAACCCGAAATGGCTATGGTAACCCTGAATTGGGAGAAGTAGATAAACTCATTGTTGAGGGAACCCTTGTCCACCTTACGGCATCTCTTTCACCTCCCCAGACTTGTATCTCTTCCCCTAACAGTGAGCCCTTGATCGATCCCGAGGTCATTCAACAGACTAGTCAATGGATTACATATCCAAACGACTGTGTTGAAAACATAAAGAAACCTACAAGAAAGAGATTTAAGAGTAATATTGATATCAATTTTAAGAACAAAAGGGTTGGGAGATTGATATCATGGAGTCTTCATAACAAGAGGAATTCTAATCCGAGTTCGATCAATATGATCGAAGTTCATGAAATCTCATACTCTGAAATTGAGAGGTTCCTTGTTGTAGAAGACTTTCAGTCATCCGAGCCACCTCCTGATCGGCCTTACAATTTCATTGACAATTTACCTCCTTGTCTTAAAAATAATCCAGAGTTTCCTAGTGTCAAATTAATTAATGAGTCCACTGTCGGTATGGAGGGTAGTCCGGTTCACAAACAATTTTGTACCCATGTAACCGTTGCTCAGTCAAATTGTGATGTCTGTCTATCATGGATTGACAGATACTATAATGATGTCCATTTCTACAGTCACAGGTTAAGGTTTTAAAAGATCAGATCGATGTTTTAACAAATGAAAACCACAGGCTTGAATCTATCATCCAAGGAAAGGAAAAGTGTATGAAAACCATAAGTCATGTGATATTTTAAAACGTAGAGGCAACTATAGCCATTGTAAATTCCAAAGTTTCATGATACGATTTGATTTCATGATTAGAGGTATGATCTTTTAAATTAATAGCATGTGTGTTTTCATTCTTAAGTTAGATTATTTGGTTTGTTGAATAAACTATATTTCATTATTAAATTAGTCTATTTTTTTTATTAAATAAAATGAGATTTCATTTACTATTATAACTAGCTACAAAATCACAAGATTTTGTAGCCAGTTACGTAAATTTGAATTGTGTAAATTAATGACAGAAAACATATCTGAAATCTTCCTATTTTCATTTTCTTTCAGGATATTCAGGGGTCCATGATTTCAAAGTTGATCTGAGGCACTCTTAAGATATTCCAGTCATATCTATGATGTATTTTGAATAAACAAAAATGAACTGTTGTTAGTTTTGGAATATTTAGTAAAATTAGGGTGGTTGCATCCCCTTTTATTTTTTGAAACAAATTTGATCTCAGGAACAGAAACAATTATCTTTCCTGAGGCCTTTATAAACCTATCATTTTGTAAATAGTGGATCATCTTGGCCTGGGGCTAGAGGATGGATATTTCAACACAGACTTGAATGGGACAGAATACATATTACAACTTTAGCTTTTGTGTATGATGTTTTAGTTTAAGTTCTTTTTATCTCGATGTGATAATAGATGGTGATAGCTTTCTGTCTTCATAATTTATTGTGAGTTGAGATAATTCATTTTCATATGTTTTCCATATCTCATGTTTTAGATATAATATAGGGTGATCATAGATTCAATACAAATTTTGAGATTTATCTCTGGTTTCCTATTGAATGTTTAAATACAAGTTCTTACAAGAAGATTTATCTTGCTGTAGTTACTTGTAAATCATAATATCACTGTGACTACCTCCATTACACATTCTATTATCAAACTCAATTTCCAGTTATTGTTTCGCATTTGTTTGAAGCAACCTTAAGATTCGTCGCAGGTTTACTTCTCGGATAAGGTGGTTGGATATTCCCTATTGTACAGACGTTGGATGCATTAATAGGTTAGTCTTTTCTTTTATTTCATTCGCTTTCTTAATATAGAAGTTGTATATATATAGTATAATTTCCTTTATCTATATCTTTCTGTTTGGTCAAGTAGTTAACATTTGATTTTATGAATGCATGCAAACAAGAAAATAAACCAAAAAACAAATAGTATCTTCGTTTTCTTTTTCTGCTGTCATTAAAAGAATCGTTTTACATTCGATTTTTATGAGTTCAGATTAAAACTCATGATTTGTACAGATTGTATATATGATAAATAGAACTATTATATAAATATTTAGATAGACCGTACATGTATATATTTAGATGTATGTATATATTTTAGTGATTATTATTTAGTAAGTTATTGTATTTCCTTTAGTTATTTTTTGCTTTCTTTAGAACTTAGATTGGCCAACAGAGCCTCTAAACCCGTCGGAGTGAATTAATCCAAATGGCTTGGGTTAATTAGACAACCCCGGACCGGATTCACTCTTCCAATTGACGAGCGGTCAATTTCACCCGTCAACAAATGGCGCTAGAAGGAGGGCTTCAATACTATTAATGGCACCCAGAGGTCGTAAGACTCCTCCCCCACCTACCCCTTCACCTATAGTAACAAGAAGTCATTATGATGACAACATTGTCCCTCAAACAACAATCACATCAAACAATAATCCACGGATCACTGTTGAACCAGTAACCCCAAACCCCCCAGGGGCCGACGTACAAGAAATTGTTCGTCAATCCCTCATAAGGATGCACAGTGCCTTAGCCCATATCAGACAACTAGGCCAACCTTTGAACCAACCATTAGACTTATCTGATATCAGGGAGAAACTTGAAGCTACTGATCTTACCCTAAATCCTTCGGATCCAGATCACATCCTCACTCCTGCAACAGGAGGATCTGGTATTCCACCATCACCACCCCCTTCATCTCCTTCTTCTTCTGGAGAATAATCTTCAGACGAAGGCAGTTCTTCATCTCAGCCTTCAACACCACCCACACCTATGGCCAATCCAAACAATCCCTCCAGACCTTTGCTCGATCAAGATGCATTGGCCATACCTGGTCCCCAGCATCCTTTTCCTAAACATCCGAAGAAATGGCTCCCTAAATTTGATCTAGATTCCAAGCAAATTGTTGAAGATCATATCAAAACATTCATGCTAGCCATTAGGCTCTGTAGTGTTGAACACAAAGATGTAGTATGTAGACTTTTCCCATATACATTTGAGGGCAATGCCTCTACCTAGTACTTTGCCCAACAATCCCACACCATCGTGTCATGGGATAAATTTGAGTCCTGTTTCCTTGAGAAATTCGGAGACGACAAATCTCCTGAAGTACTAGTAATGGAACTCTCTAGTTTAAAGATGAACCCCAAAGAAAAGATAAAAGACTTTAATCAAAGGTTCCTAACATTAAATAATTGAATCCCCACATACTCGATGCCTACCAAAAATCTTATCGTCGCATACTACATGAAATCCTTACACCAAAACATAGCCGTTTGGCTAAAAAGGTCCAAGAAAGCCACATTGTTAGAAGCCTTCGAAGAGGTGAGTCAAATCAAGAAATATATTCTCAGCCTAAAAGACAATATCTGTAACGAGGCAGAGACTACTTCATCCTCCAAGAAGAAAATTGAGATTCTTCCTAGACCTCCCCAAAATAAAACTCAATCAAATAGTTCGTATCTAGAAAGATTACAGAAGGTTTTTCAAAAGTTGTCTAATCAGGTCATAGATTTGAGAAGATATACTGAAGAAGATTCTTCAATCAAAGGGTCGTACAAACCCCCTTTTAGAAAGCCTTTTCCCACAAACCGGCCTAACTCAAATTCTAAAGGCCTAAATCTAGAAAGCTTATAGTTTGCTATTCAGATGATTCTAGAGGCACATGATAACTTGATCCCTCCCAAGATTCCTGAAGACATGGCTGAGCAAGAGATAGTGGAAGAGGACGAATCCTCTCCCAACATTTTTGGGCATTTTTTGGATAGCATTTTTCAAGCTAATTTTGAAACAGTGCATCCTTACAATACCAGGAGCAAGACAACAAATAAATCTTCTTCTGAAATCATAACTAATGCACCTAAGAAATAGTCTAAATCAATTGAAACTAAACAGAATTCAGCAACCTCAAGCTTAGAATATGATTTGATTGAGGATCTAAAAAAACTTAGAGCCAACATTTATGTTTATGAATTACTAAAATTCCCTTTTCTTCTGCAAAAGATGTTGTAGAATATTGCAGAAAACAACAAAAACAACAATCCGAATAGCAACAAAGTTGATGAAAATAGCCCCAAAACACCTCAAAAGGTCTCCGTCAAAATGACGTCAGAGTCTTCTGATAAAAGAGACCTTGCTGTAAAAAGTGTAACAAATGTAGATAAACTAGTTTCAGGGGGTGCGACTAAAAAACAACAAACTTCTACTGTCAATACTCGCAGAAAGGTTCCACCCTTTTTGTGGACATTTGAAATTTTCAATAGGAATGTACATAACTGTTTGGTAGATTCAGGTGCATCGTCAAACGTAATGCCTTGGTCTGTCTGTCAAAAAATTAATGCCGAAGTGCAACCTTCCAGCCAGAAAATTATTCAGCTTGGTCGAACTAGTGTTAAAGTAATAGGTGAGTTAAAAAATGTGCTTATCAAATTATCATCTAATCCTAAAGTCCATCAAGTTATTGATATTATTGTCGTCGATATCACCGAAGTATATGGCTTGTTTTTAAGTAGAGATTGGTCCGAACAGCTACATGGTTATTTTGCAACGGATTGGTCTCACATGTGGCTGCCTGAGAATGGAAAGCTTAACACAATCAAGGCAAATCGTGAGCATTATCTTAAGTTCACAGTAACTGATTTAAATGATCCTAATGAAACATTCACTGCTTCCACCAATTCACTTGAAATACAGGGGATGGACTCCTTTTTCGGCAATTTCATGGCTGAAACTTCTACCATTAGTGACCTGGAACAACAGTCTGAAATTATGACATGCACATAGTCAACAGCCTTCTCCCAGTGGTCACATGCACCTGACGAAAATCAAATCTTGTCTCTTTATTTTGATGGATCTAAATCTAAGGAAGGAGCTGGTGCAGGGTGCATGCTTATTGATCCAGCAGGTAACAAAACTTTGATTTCTTTCCGGTTAGAATTTGAATGCACAAACAATACAGTTGAATACAAGGCACTCCTGCAAGGTCTCAGAAAAGAACTAGATTTGAAGATCCAGAAGTTGATTGTTTATGGTGATTCAGAAATTGTGGTTAGACAGGTAAAAAATTCTATCCATTGTTTATCTCCACACCTGAAAATCTATCAGACCGAGGTATGGAATTTAATGAACAAATTTTTTGCGTTTAACATTAATTCTATTCCAAGATTGAATAATTTTGAGGCTGATTTGTTAGCTAATGTCGCCTCAAAACTTTTTCCTATAGAAGGCTTATCTCCAAATGTGTTTTCTGTCGAGTTGTTGTTCAGACCATCCATCCCAGGCAACATCACAAATTGGAGAGTCTTCGATGATGATCAACAGATCATCAGTTTTCTGCACATGGAAGAGACTTTCCAAGGCACAGTTATTGACGAGCGTACCCACAATGAAAACCTTCGCGATTTTACAGTTATACCAGATCCAAGATCCCTGAAGTCTACATCGAATATGGAAAACTCTATCCCGAAATCTATGGTCAGATTAGAAAAATGTTATGATCTTCACGATGAATTCATGAAATCAGTGAATTGTAAAACGAATTGTTCTTCCTTGACACATGAAAAAGTAAATTTAGGAACTAAAGATAACCCACAATGCATCAATTTAGGGTTGGGATGTTCTGAGCAAGAAAAGATAGAATTTATTAAGTTGTTTAAGGAATTTAAAGATGTCTTTTCTTGGACATATGACGACCTAAATACTTTTGATCCTAACATCATACAACACATTATTCCCATGAAACCCCAGACCCAACCTTTTCAACAGAAGTTAAGAAATATGCACCCAAAACTTGAACCAACAGTCAAGAAAGAATTAAACAAACTCTTGAATGATAAAATAATCTTCCGAGTAAGACATACATAGTGGGTCTCTAATCTTGTCCCTGTCAGAAAGAAGAGTGGTGAAATCCGACTATGTGTCGATTTCCGAAATCTAAACTGAGTGTCTGATAAAGACAACTATCCTGTTCTTCCCATGGAATAGATCCTTCAACAAGTATCTGGTTTTGAAAGATTATCGTTGCTGGATGGTTTTTCAGGGTATAACCAAGTCCTTATGTCTCCCCCAGACCATCTCAAAACCACTTTTCGTACTCCATGGGGTACCTACACTTATAGGAAGATGTCGTTTGGGCTCATAAATGCCGTTGTCACTTTTCAAAGAGTGATGGATATCTCTTTCCGCGGCTTAATCAATCAATCTGTAGTATTTTATCTAGATGACATCACTGTCTTCTCAAAAAATAAAGGCGATCATCTAGCTCATCTAAGATCTGTTCTACAGCGAT
>JASDQU010504276.1:34908-50974 GCA_032191745.1 Picea mariana | reverse complement strand
TGGAAGGTCTTCACGCAGTTGGTGACATTATTACCAAGATAAGTGTCAATTGTGTGATAAGTTTACATGTTGCATTGTTATTTACGTGCTTATTTATGGGTTATCATATGTGTGGTTATAACTGTGTTTATTTTTATGGGTATTTTCTGTATATGCTGCATGTATACGTTTACTTTTATTTCAGTGTGAATCTGTATATTTACCAATGTATCTGTATGTTTACGTTTTATATATAATTCTTCCACAATAGTTTTGTGTGTATATATTTTAATTGCATGTAGTTTGAAAAATTTATGTGGCATAGCTTAGTTGGATGCTGTGTATGTTACAGTATGATCCGTAGAGAGAAAAGTAAGAGTTCTCTGGCATAGCGTGGCTTGACATGGATGGTCAGGGATGTTACAGTATCATTTATTGACTGTGCTTTTGTTCAGAGCTCTGTAATCAATACAAATCCGTTAGGTCCCTTCTTTCTTCTAAATAAGAACGATTGGGCTTCGACAAGGTCAGGAGCTTGGTTGAATGTGCCCTTTTTGGAGCATTTATTGAATCTGGCACTTGATTTCCTCATTTTCTAGGAAAAAGCATTGATACATTGGCCCATTAGGAAAATGTGATATATGGTTCAACTCAATTGAATGCTCGACCTGACAGTGTAGAGGCACCTCGGTAGGTTAGGTGAAGATGTCTTAGTATTCTTCCATGACTTTGTCCACTTGATTATGCTGCATAGAGGATCCCTATGTAAATGCCATGGACGTGGTTGTGACCTTCCATTCACTTTGACATCAAATCATGAAGAGTAAAAATTTCCTATTCTAGGAGACGACCTTCCTGCATTGCCTAGATGAGACCAAAGAAATTGTGGTAGGTGGAGATACCTCTAGTATCATGTACAATTTTCTTCCCACATTAACAATGACACTATGAGGTCTAGACTTATATACAACATGTTGTTTCCACATATATGGTTGGCCTAAAAGAACATCACAAACTTCAAGTGGGGAAACATCACACAACACCTCATCCTTGAAGGGCTTGATGCCATAGGGGAGGAGACATTGTTGGTTGATGTAGAGATCTCGTCCTTAGCTGAGCCGCCTGATGTTGTACGGATGTGGATGTGGTGTTGTCATAAATTCCAACTATTTGATGACCTCTGTTGAGATGAGTAACTTTTGGCTTCTGTGATCAACAATGAAATGTAGTGGAGTACCCATCACCCACATCTGCGAGTGAAAAAGGTTATCACCTTCCTTTGGCTTTTCTAGTTCGTTTGGTTAGATATTGGTAGTAACGACTGTGGCACTGAGTTCTGCATCAATGATCTGCTTCCTCTTGTATGGCTCTGAATCAGAGTCAGAGCCTAGATCTAACTTTGAGGCTTTCAACTCGACCACTAATGATTTCTTCAAGTGACATTCATTAGTGTTGTGCCAAAGGATTTTATGGAGCTTGCACCATTTCTGATTGTCTTACTTCATCTTCCCATTACCTTTCTTTGTTTGTATCTTAGACTAGTTTTCTTGAGGTTTTCCATCCTTTCTTTGTCCTTTGTTTGGTGTGTCGGGGTCGCCTTTGCCCTACTTCTATTGTGATGAATTCACAAATCCAAACTCTTTCTTATTCCTATGCTTAAAGTTTTGCTCAATTTTGACAGCATATCAATACGCGGCTCCCAACAATGAGATGTCCATAAAATCCATTTTTGTTTGGATGTACCTATGTAGAACCCCATGGTATTTTAGAAATATATGTCGCTCAAATTCTTTGATACCTAGCTTGGTGTGCAAGATTGAAAGACATTTTTGAACCCCGACACTATTTGGTCCTTCTCCTCACGCAGTGTGGTCCATCTCATGTACTGATCATCTTAGTTTCCAACAGGGTAACATTGTTCCTAGATGACATCCATAAAAGAGTCCCAAGTGGGCTCAACCCCAAATATTCTAGACTCCTCTATGGAGATATGATCATAGTAAGTCTCCTACCAAAGTTTGACATGGGGTAGTGCCTTAAGGAGCGCAAAGGTGATATTTTCCCTATTGGAAAATTTGTGGAAAGAGAAATAGCCTTCTAGTAAATTTAACCACTTTTCCAAAGCATCCTCATCTATCTGAAATTCAAATACGGGAATATCAAAATTAACTTGTACCTTGAAGGGGGTAGAACCTCCAAAGTGGTCACTTGACAAAGATGCATCTATTGTTGTCGACATCCATCGAAGGATTTGGGAAAAATTATCCATCATCTCGTTCCTCTGTTGCATGAGGAATTTTGTGAGAAACAACTTAATAGGATCTCTTTCTCCCTCGTCTCTATTTTCCTTTGCCATGGGCGATCATCAAGGTCAGAGAGAAAAATATTCCAAGGGCTCAACTAGTTTGAGTCCCAATTTCTTATACCTTGACCTCGTTGGGGACATGCACAAAGAAACAGAGAGAGAGCAGATCGTTATGATACCACTGATCCATATTTATGAGGGAACAAAATGAAACACATAAATAAGACAGAAACGTATAGATACAATAATTATCAATTTCTATTAAAGAATGAAATATGCAGATACTATAAAAGAAAATACAAAGTGAAATGAACTTGCTAGAATGGTGGTAGCTTATCTTTGAGAAGATATGTGATAGTTGCATGCATTTGCAAGAAGATGATTAAATGAGGCTCAAAAGGCCTTTTTAACATAAAGCACAAATGAGAAAACCCTATACAGCCAAAACCTAACTCAGGAGATGAAACTCCAAAATTTTTGTGGGCCCTGATGGGGATAATTGATACATCAACTTCATGGGGGTGAAAATTTTGCATATGATCTCCATTTGGGGTGCTTAGTACCTTGTTAAAAAGGTCTAGCTGAGGAGTACACACTCTATTCGACCTATCATCTACCTTCAACTATATGTTTGGAATTATCGAGCCAAAAAAATGTTGTTGAGGGCCTCAAAATGGCCCTAGAAGTTTGGGACCCAAAAAATCGTAGAAAAAATTCCAAGATGAAAATTGTCTTTTGAACTAGTGGAATAGGTGGGTGGCCACCGATGTCCACCTAGATCAAAACCTATGCTTCCAAATCCTAATAAATCTAGTTGAGACTGGGCATGTTATTTTATAGTTTCATACTAAACAATGTGACATGTAGGATGAACTTGGAACTAGCACAACATGGTGGTTGGTTTGGTTTGAGCTTTCCATATTGTGTATGGAAATAGAGAAATATTTTTTCATGATGAACAATTGCTAAGGTAAGGTGTATTCCAAGTATTGTTGGGTGTTACTAAATGCAACATCCCATATGATAGACAAAGCACCCAACCCATACTTCTTTAATAAACTTTATTTGATCCTTTTGGGGAGGGTGATTTGAATGGATCCCTAAATCACATTGTGACCTACAATGAGTGAGATTATAAGAGAATATATCATGCCAATTGAAAATTTGCAAGTAATCAGTTTGGATTGAAATCAAAATCAAAACATTGTATCAATGTGACCCCATAGATTATAGGCTATATTAAGCATGTCTTTTTCATGTAGTATGTGTGTGGTTTCACTCATTTGGTGAGCCTAGTCCATAATTTTCTAAATTCAAAGATTCAATATTTTTCCTTATGAATTTAAGGAAAATATAAAAGTGAAGTATTCCTTACCCGAATTATGGATTAAAGGTAGTGTCATGCATGCTAATTGTTGTCTATCTTTTGTTGGAAATTATTTGTGTGTGGTAGCCATGGAAGCTTATCTAGCAACCACAAACTCAATAGTGTGATGAATCATTTGACTTATCCTTCCATCCTAGTACCCTATCATGGATGGTAAAGTTGACAATACAAGAAAAAATCTTGTTAATACATGATAAACAAAACATGTTTTGACAAAAAATATAGATATCCAATTCCATGTCCCAATTGTGAGGCTAGATTTCAACATATTTTATCAATTAGATTAATTATCTCCTTCATGGAATGGTCAAGGAAAAGTGAAAACATTGCACATTTCTTTTAGGGATAGATTTTTTTTATTTTTATTTTTTGATACTCACATTTTTCCGTTCTTAATATTTCCATTGTCAATTAGAGTTCATTATTTTAATCCCTCAATTGTAAGTTGCTTCAATGTTTATGTTGTGATTTGAATTTGATAATTTGTATGATTTTATTTTCTTTTGAGGCACATTAACATTTTTCACTCAAACTAGTTCATTGTAGTCATTCTAAGTTCACATCAAAGAAAATGATAGCCCCATGCTGGGAGATTTCTTTGAAGAACCAAAATCAATAAGCTAATTTGAGAAATCCCTTGAAAAATAATTATATTCTTAGGCTATATTGATTAACATTTGTTGGAGTAATGAAGGAAATCTCTATTATAATTACTCAATTCTGATTTGTCTACTTTTAGATGTCTATGAAGATATATAACAGTTTGGATGAAACAACCAATAAGTTACGATTTAACATCCCATGACACCTATTTTTGTATTCTTTCTACCTGGTTAGTATGTGTTCTCTTTTAGTTTGTGCTAATTTTTTTTCTATTCAAATGGTATTGAAGTATCTTCACATATATTACCTAGCCCCAATTTGTACATGCAATGGAAATTTTTTTATTGGAGTAGAAGTCCTAGAAAGAAAGGTTCTCACTTCCATCCTAACAATGTTCTATTTATTCCGAGTGAGAAGAAGGATGTCATTACATAAAAAACATGCTAGAGTGTAATGGTGGCTTTGCTAGTTGGACTTATAGTTTTTATGGGTACTTCTTAGATAATAAAGTTATATGTTATTCCCTATTGGGTAATCATGTCACTAAATTTCCACTATGATCTTCCTATAAGTTATGTCACTCCCATGTTTTTGGTAGTTTCAGTGAAACATTTTTKGTTTTCTTTACTTCTTTTGTGYCATTCCTTGTTGGATTTGATTGGTTTTGAAAATGTATAATACAGGGACTTTGGATCATTTAAAACCTCTTGCATCTATCTTGACATTGCATTCTAGAACGTCTATTAGACTATGGATCTTTGTAATGTGGTTAGATMTTGTGACATATCTCCATTACCATTGTTATGACAAGAAGGTTCCATGGTACATACACAAGGTACACAATGTGCAACTATCTTCTTGGTAATTTTTTCATTAGATTTTTTAATGTTCAATAATACTAAGGCTCTAGCTACACTGTAGGATTGGAGTTATCTTAGAGGAGGGATTACTACCATTGTTTGAGACTATGGCTTGATTAACATTATCCATCATGATATTGGAACCCATGTTGTGCATCACTTGCTTCCTCAAATACATCACTACCACTTGGTGGAAACAATGAGCTCTCTTTCATGTTCATTCACTATTAACTTCTTTAAATAACTAAGAAAACAACTCACCATGCACCTATGATATTTTCATCAATTTTCATATTGTTTGGAGTGATCACTCCTATAAGTTTTGAACTCGTTCTTCATGGAAAAATGCTCAAATCTTACCACTAGATCACAATCATGTTGAAAATTGTTCCGAGTTTACATAATCTACCTTTTTGAAGTAGCATTATTTCTAATTCAAAGTGTGAATTCTATATTCCACTATGCTTATTCTATCATTTTTCCTTGATTGGATTTCTAGCCTCAAATAAGTGAAAGTGAGGCTCAAGAAGGGGCCCTCCACTAATGGGGAGGGGACACTTTTAACTTTGATAATTCTCAATGCCCCTTTCATTCCTATTTTTCCTCTCCCATTGCGATTTGGGATTTCTAGTTTGAGTGGGATGATCCATTGTTGACTTTTAGCAACTTGACCTCTAGAAATGGGGGTTGGTATTTAGTTGGTGTTTAATTGCTTATAGTGCTACTAAAGTGTGATGTGTTTCTTTGGTTGGATTTTTTGGAAAGATGTGTATATCTACTACTTTAGAGGAGGAAAATTCCGAGGCTATGAGAATATGGTGGGACTTTTATTGGGGCATGAAGATCCTACAAATTGAGGATTTCATTTTCCTTCCTCTCATTGTTTTCATTTGGAACCTTCATTTATATATTATGGATCTAAATCAACTTGAAAACAATTTGAGTTAATAATTATTTTCATCACAGTACTCTAATTCTCACACTAAATTGACTTCTTTTTCCTATTTATCATAGGCTTGAACTAGTTTTGATCACTCTACAAGGAAAGGGAGGGCTAGCTGGTTGACGATGTTTGAGATATCAGACAGTTCCTTGCAAAGTGTCCATTTTCATGGCACATGTTTAATTTGTAGGGAATATTTTCATAGTCCAAATATTGATAAAAGATTATTTTGCTAAACCAGAGAAGAATGACCTCTAGTAGACCTTTATCCAAAACCGCTTCTACAAAAATGCAGACATATGAGTATTGAGACCCTTTTGGTTCTATGTTGCAATGAAATTTCCCAATTTGTCATCTATGTATTTGAGGATGGATTTGTTCCAGAAAATCATATGAAGGTGGGAGATACAAACCCAAACATGTGTCACTATTATTTCTTTTGCTAAATTGAAATCTATAGTTTAAGTACATTCCTCTTGCACCTATGAAATATGGGCTAGATTGGATTATAAGATCTATGTCTTTTTAAGAGTGGAATATAATGACATAGTACTATCTTATGCAAAGCAAATAAAGAGGGTTGGCCCCATATTTTAGGTTTCCAAGCTTCTACAATCCATTGTTCTAAAGGTATTAGGTTGGGCTATAAACCAATGAATTACCTATCAAAGATCACTTTGAGAGGATTTCAATCTTCCTTCCAAGCTCTAGGGATGAGATGTCTAGGACAAAGATGGATTCCAATGTCTTTGCAAATCTATTACCATAGGGAAACACATGGGCTTGCTTGTTTGCAAGCTCCGATGGACCTGCTTCTTTAAGATCCAATATATCTGCTTCTTCATGGATTTTTAACACCTTGCATGGGCCTTGATCATGGGTAGCATTGGTTCCCACAACCATAGAACTCGAGAGGTTATTATTTGTTGTGGTCACTATCAAAGAATTTGTTACTTTAGTAGTTAAAATGGCCTTGTTATCTTGATTAGGCTGATAGGGTCTACACACTTATGAATCCAACAATGTTTTCACCGTTGGCGACATTCTATAAGGGATCATGGAAGCCTGCAGTTTCTGTAGAAATTTCAATACAAATTAAGTATTTCCTGCGATTCTCCTGATCTAACAATTATATGCCACTGTTAAATACATAATCACTTCTACTATTATTCTTGCGGAAAATTAAACCACGATCACAAAGTGAAATATCAAGAACACATAACACATAAGTTTTTCAGGGAAAGCATAAATCTAAAAGCCCCACTATCATATATTATGTATATCATGGATCATGAAACAATCTCATACAAAACTCTAATCCAAGAGCTCTCGGTACAATACAATCATCTCATACTGTCATACAAAAATTGGCAAACTCCTTAGCCAATTTACTGTCTCCAAACAACCTGCCTCCTCTGCACAATCCTTGCAATTAGAATTCTCACAATGAATTTGAATTGCCTAGTTTTCACATGCTCATGAGCATATCCACTCCATGTTTTATTGCATGAGTGTACTTCATTCAAATCACAACCGATAGCCAAACTATCCCTTTCACCTGTTATCTCAACTGGGTCTCCACTTGATCTGAAATGCATGCAGTTAACTGTGGTGAATCTTCAATTGCATGTGAGTTCACTGATTGTGAATTAATGAATAATTAATTCACTAAACTCTCACTAGTGCAAGTTTAGTTACAACTAGTACAACTAAGCTTAACTCACTTAACTACACTTATTATTCTGTTACAACTCCAAATCATTCAGTTATAAATGAGATAATAGATTAATATTTATTGTCCAATTTATTTAAGGGAAAAGTAAATTAGACACATATTTCTTGTTGACTTTTCAACACTCCCTCTCAACGAGAAAGGGATTATCCTTCACCCCAATCTTGTCTCTATGATATTCGAATTTTCTCCTGGTGAGCGCCTTTGTCAGAATGTATGCATCTTGATCTTCTGTAGGAATGTATTGAAGCAACATGATATTCCACTGCACACAATCTCTGAGATGATGATACCGGATATCTATATGCTTAGATCTATCATGAAACAAAGGATTAATCGAGAGTTTAATGCAACTCTAATTATCACAATAAATCATTGTCAGATCTAAATGAGAACCAAACAAACGAACCAAGATCTTTCTCATCTAGATAGCCTCACATGCAACTTGACTTGCTGCCATATATTCCGCTTCCGCTGAACTAAGTGCCATGGATCTTTGTTTCCTGCTGTACCAAGAAATAACTGTAGATCCGATACTAAAGATCCCCCCTGATGTGCTCTTTTTGTCCGTTGGGCTACCCACCCAATCTGCATCTGTGAAGCCATGCAACTTCACCTCATCCATCTGTTTGTACCATAATCCATACTCAGATGTGCCCTTCAGATATCTCAGGACATGCTTACGCGCCCTCCAAAAGAGTTTGGTAGGCTTAACCATCTCTTGACTTAGCTGGTTAAACGCATAGCAAATGTCCAGTCTCGTGTTCACTAAATACATTAGCAAACCTACTAACTACCGATAGACAGAAGCACCCACTACTTCTCCAGAAGTAGCATCCTCTTTCCTCCAGTTTCCTGGAAGAGGAGTATCCATGGGTTTGTATCCTTCCATGTGAAACTTACCCGGTATCTCCCTTGCATACTTGCCTTGAGACACAAAAATTTCACCATCTCTCTGCCATATTTCCAATCCAAGGAAATAATGAAGGCCCAAATCCTTCATCTCGAACTCCTTTGCAAGGTCATCCTTGCATGAGTGTATCAACTTCTCATCACCAGTCAGTATTAAATCATCAACATAAAGAACAATGATTAAAAGCTTACCCTCCACCAAAATTTGGTATAGGTTTGCATCCGCTTCACTTTTGGTGAAGCCCATTCCGGTGAAATAGTTGTCTATTCGAGTGTACCAAGCACGAGGTGCTTGCTTCATCCCATACAATGCTCTCTTGAGTCTGCACACATGTGAATCCCTATCAAAGGTCTCAAAACATTCTAGTTGTTCAATGTACACTTCTTCCTCAATGATCCCATTGAGGAACGGAGTTTTTACATCCATCTAATGAATGCGCCAACCAATCTGCGCTGAGAGTGCAAGGATGGATATTATGGAAGAGTACCTTGCGACAGGTGCAAAGGTCTCATAATAATCTATCCCCTCGATCTGTGAGAAGCCTCGGGCCACAAACCTGGCCTTGTATTTCTCCACACTACCATCAGCAGCTTGCTTTACCTTGTAGATCCATCCCGAACCTACCACTGATTTGTCGACCAGTCTTGGGACAATTTCCCATGCATTTGTTTTTACAATGGAGTTATACTCCTCTACCATTGCATCAAACCAAGTGGGATCCTGCACTGCTTCTTGAAAGGAAGATGGTTCAGTCACAATACATTTGCTCATGAGAGCCATGTATCCAACAAATTGATCAGGAGATTGTCTCTGTCTGTGCTATGAAGTAGGGGCTCCTACATTCTATGCAACATCTAGTCTCAATCTATGAGCTTTCATGGTGCGCTTTCTGCCATTTCTGATGGATGGATCTTCTTGAGTGGTTTCCTCTACTCCATGAACCTCCTCATGTGGTTGATCCACATCTTGAGACTCATCTTTGGGAACCAACAATTCCTCTTCTACATGCAAGTCTAGCTCCCTCTCAAGTGACAACCGCATGGCTTTCCCCTCATCAAATTTTATATTCCGTCACATAACAGTCATCTTACTATTCGGAAAATAAACATGATAATTATGGGATGTTTTTGTGTACCCCACAAATATCCCAACTTCAACACTCGGTTCCAGCTTCTTCCTAGAATCCTTGGTCACATGCATATAAACAAATGAGCCAAAAATTTTAAAATGAGAAACATTCGGTTTCTTACTAGTGAAAGCTTATTCAGGTGTACTCATGCCAAGTATTCTATGAGGACAACGGTTTTGCACATAAACCATAGTATTGCATGCTTCTGCCCACTAATGCATTGGTAGGCTATGATCATGCAACATCTCTCATGCAACACCCACGATCATTCTGTTCTTTCTCTCTGCAACCCCATTTTGTTGTGGGTTATGAGGCGCTGTCAGTTCTCTTTGAATTCCTTCTCTGCTGCAAAAATATTTGAATTCGTTAGAGATGTATTCTCCACCATTATTGCTCCTTAGAGCCTTCACTTGCTTTCCCGATTCTTTCTCCACCAATTCTTTAAACTCACAGAACTTTGAGAATGTTTGATCCTTCTTCTGCATGAAGAAGATCCAACATTTACGAGAAAATTCATCAACAAAAATAACATAATACCTATGTTTTGTTGTTGAAGAAAATGAGAATGGTCCACACACGTCTGTGTGAATTCTCTCCAGGGTCACCGAAGCACGGTTCTCCTTTTCATGAAAGGTGGAATTTACATACTTCCCCATGGTGCAACCCTTGCACTGATCTAACTGAGCAAGCGTTCCCATTGGAAGTCGAGTAGATATTTGCTGCATGATCTTCAAGGCTCCATGATGAAGATGTCCCAATCTCTTGTGCCATAATTCTCCCTCATCCTGACTCACCACTTTTTCTGCCTTGCCCATCATGGCACCGCAACCATCTACCTCCAACATGTAGAGATTCTTAACTCGAATCCCCATCTTCTTGACTTGACCCATTGCTTTATGTCGTAGGTAGGATTTTCCACTGCTGAAAGTAACGTCATAGCCTTTGTCCTCCAACATTGCGGTTGAGACTAGGTTTTTCTTCAGACCTAGAACATGCATAACATTTTTCAATTGAAATGGTTTACCTGACTCCCTCTGAAAGGTAATGGTACCAATACCATTTACACTGTATCGTCCATCGTCACCCATATCTATATGCATTCTGAGATCTTTCTCCTCCAAGTCACTGAAAGACTCTCTATCTCTCGCCATGTGGAAGGAAGCGCCACTATCCAAATACCACACTGATCCCTATGCACTTGAATCCATGCATGTGATCAAAGAGAAGTCAAGTTCAAATTGCGAGACAAGAGCCTCACCAATTGTAGCTCCAACAACCATCTTGTTCTTCCTCTTCTGCAGACAGTTAGTAGCAAGATGTCCATGTTCGTGACAGTGAAAACACTTCACTTTGGAAAAATCCAGCTTCTTGACTTTAGACTCATATTTTGAATGGAATTTCTTCCCTTTCCCTTTCCTTTCTTTGGCAGTCAAAGCATAATCCTCTTCATCATCCTGCTTTGATGAAGATCCATCTCTGGTGTTCCGCCTGAACTCCTCTTGCACTAGATTTGACCATAGTCATTCCCAATCTGGCAATTTTTCCCTTCCATTGACAAAGTCTTGATAACTGTGCCAACTCTTGGAAAGTCCTAGGAGAGCCAAGCTCACCAAATCATCAGCAGTGACTGTTATTCCCACACTTCCAAGCTCATTTGGACATTGGAAAAACTTCGTGAGATATTTTGGAATAGAGTCGCCCTTCTCCATCTTGATCTTCCTGAGTTTATCTTTGAGCGCCAATTTCCTATGGTCGCTGCTGTTTTGGAACAGATCCGTCAAAACCTTCCACATTGCATGTGGTGTGGTTTTCCCATGGAGACTTGAGACAATGTGATCTCGTACTCCCTCCAATAGAATTCTCCTCGCCTTTGCCACTTTCTTTTGCCATGCATCAAGATTTGCAGTGTCTGTCGCATGTGGCTTAGGAACACATTTGTCAATGTATTCCTTCAAGACATTGTATTCGAGTACTGCTTCCATCCTGTCCTTCCAAGTAATGTAGTTCGAGCTTCCCTCGAGTGCATACTCCAACCTCAAGCCATTGAAAGACATTTCGATCTTGAATCAACTGTTGCACCAAGAAAATCCTACAATTTTGAATGTTATCTAACCACAAAAACTCAACTGCTGCAATTCCTCTTGCCCTGGGAGGTTCGCACCCCACCTAAGACTAGCCTGAGGGAAGTTCGCACCCTACCAATGTATAGCTTGTGAACTCTTGGATGAAGTTCACACCCTACTAGTGTACAGCCTGTGAAAATCACAAGGAAGTTCACACTGTAATGCACTATGGGGTGAGGGAAGTTCACACCTCTCCTTTAAGCAGCCTACGAGAATCTTAATGAGGTTCACACCTCTCCTTTGAGTAGGGTGCGAGAATTTCTGCTCCTAGAAATGTGTGTAGCTTCCAGTACTAAGGTTCGCACCCTATCATAGACAGGACCTGCGAGAATACTATTATTTTCGCACCTCACTTTCGCGGCTCCGTGGCTCTGATACCATGTAGAAATTTCAATACAAATTAAGTATTTCCTGTGATTCTCATGATCTAACAATTATATGCCACTGTTAAATACAAAATCCCTTCTACNCTTCCAGTACTAAGGTTCGCACCCTATCATAGACAGGACCTGCGAGAATACTATTATTTTCGCACCTCACTTTCGCGGCTCCGTGGCTCTGATACCATGTAGAAATTTCAATACAAATTAAGTATTTCCTGTGATTCTCCTGATCTAACAATTATATGCCACTGTTAAATACAAAATCCCTTCTACTATTATTCTTGCGGAAAATTAAACCACGATGACAAAGTGAAATATCAAAAACACATAACACAAAAGTTTTTCAGGGAAAGTGTAAAGCTAAAAACCCCACTATCATATATTATGTATATCATGGATCATGAAACAATCTCATACAAAACTCTAATCCAAGAGCTCTCAGTACAATACAATCGTCTCACACTTTCATACAAAAATTGACAAATTCCTTAGCCAATTTACTGTCTCCAAACAACCCGCCTCCTCTGCACAATCCCTGCAATTAGAATTCTCACAATGAATTCAAATTGCCTAGTTTGCACATGCTCATGAGCATATCCACTGCATGTGTGATTGCATGAGTGCACTTCACTCAAATCACCGCTGATAGTCAAACTGTCCCTTTCACCTGTTATCTCAACTGGGTCTCCACTGGATCTGACATGCATGTAGTTAACTGTGGCGAATCTTCAATTGCATGTGAGTTCACTGATTGTGAATTAATGAATAATTAATTCATTGAACTCTAACTAGTGCAAGTTTAGTTACAACAAGTACAACTAAGCTTAACTCACTTAACTACACTTATAATTATGTTACAATTCCAAATCACTTAGTTATAAATGAGATAATAGATTAATATTTATTGTCCAATTTATTTAAGGGAAAAGTAAATTAGACACATGTTTCTTATTGACTTTTCAATAGTTTCAAGGTAAGGTGGTTAGGGTAAACCTAATCACATGCAAACTTTGACTCAATTCTCATCATGTCAAAGTGATAGTTTTAGATCAAAGCATTCAAACCATACATCTATTAGTAAGAGAAAATTTAAATTGAAGGACATGGGGTGGTCTTTAATCCGCTTACGTTAAATCAAAGCATTCGAAACATACATCTATTAGTAAAATAAACTTTAAATTGAAGGACATGTGGTGGATTTTAATCCACTTACGCGTGTATTATCTCTCTTAAGCGTATATTATCTCTCTAGGTGCAACCACTTGTTCCATCACTACCTCAAGATGATTTCATGGTTTGAAAAAAAACCCTAATAAAAATTTAACCTTAATAAAAATTTAACCTTACCCATCAATGAAATACTCCCAACTCCTCACTAATTAATCCAATCCCTTTAAATCCTTTATTACCTTGATATTTTTTTCCCTTAGATATCTTTTAAAATATAAATAAAACTTACTTTTCTCTCACGTTATTGTTATTTTCAATCTTGCTGCTCTCTACGTAACCGGCACATTAAAATTGTTTAGTCTGATTTTTGAATTGTTAATTAATTTTGATCTTAACAATTTGAAATTTAACCGTCACCAAACATACTTTGAAAAGATTTAAAATGTTTTAAAAATAAATTTATTATGGTTTTATGTATGAAAACTTCAGATAAACTAAAATTAAAACCAGGTGGGCCGTTTCAGCTATATAGTCCACCTACGTCCACTTTTTCTAAACGTAGAAAATACACGCTGAATTTTGGGCAGATAACAAGCGAGCTCTTTACACGTGTAACGCTCTTGTAACAAAACGAATCCAACGGGTCTCTAACTTTTTTTTATCTGTTTTTGTCTTTTTCTGTTTTTGAATAATTTTTAGAATGAATTTCAAATCCCATATGACCAGTGCTAAGGGAGTTTATCCGTTTTTGACTTTTTTGTGTTTTTGGATAACCTTAAGAATGAGATTTCAAATCCCATATGAACAATGTTAAAAGGTGTTAAGGGAGTTTATATTGTTTAAAATTTTAACATGATCTTATTTTTAAAAGTGAAAAATGAAAAAGATTTAATAATAAGTAATATTTATGATTTTGAATGTTAAAACAAAAGCTTTATCTTTATTTTTAAAAGTAAAAAATGAAAGATGAAAGAGATTTAATAATAAATAATATTTATCACTTTGAATGCTATAACAAAATCTTTATTTTTAAAAGTGAAAAATGAAATAAATTTAATAATAAATAATATTTAAGACTTTGAATGTTAAAACAAAGCAAAACCTTAATAGCAGTGACCAACCAAACCTTAATGTGAAATTGTTCTTTTTAAAGCAAGAAAGATTTTTCAACACTCCATCCATGGTCGGCGTGTCTTACTTATTTTTATCGATTGAATTAAGGTACGTGATAAGGGGGACTTAGCACGTTATGGCAAGCGGATAGATCCAAGGTACTGTATTTAATATAATTAATATATACGTTTAATATAATCAATTTTTAAATATTTAAAATAAATTAATCAGTAAATTTCAATAAAAAGTATTTTTCTATTAGCTGAACACTTATCCTTTTTTAAAAGTTGCCATTTCATTAGTTTGACTTAACACTTTCTTTTTTTTTTTTAATTAAAACATGAAGTAATTATTAATATGCATTTTGTTTTTTTAGTTTCATGCATGTTACTATTTTATTATGATATTGTGTGTTGAAAAACCCCTAGAGTATTACGATTACACATAATTGACCACTCAAATATGTATATTCAATAATTTTTGCTGAAAAAGAACCAAAATGTAGAACAATTAGACTACGACTTTTATTATTAGTCCATGCCTTTAGTCAACACAGACTATTGTAAACAATTTTCATGTTTTCATTATTATGTCACATAAATCAAGAAACTTAATCCAAAGTTTTATTATCCTATTGCATTCCATTGCATACTTTTTCTAGACTTATTAAATATGTAAACATTTTTCTTATTGTCATTAGTCCATCATAGAAATCAAGAAACTTAATCCAAAGTTTTATTATCCTATTTCATTGCATATTTTTTTTAGACATATTAAATGTTGATGTTTTTCTACTTAACAAGACATTCTATATATATTTATATGTCATAGTCTAAACGTTCTATGAAATGACTCTTTTTTTACGATATTTTCGAGGGACATTTGCCCATAATCCGGCGATAAATTGTCACATCCATAGATTTGAGTGTTTATTTCTGTATAATTCGAGTGACCTAGGGGTTTTTCAGCATGTTGAATCCATTTCTGCATTCAAAAATGGATTTTAAACAACAAAAAATAATGATTTCGTGCAAATTTATATCGCTGGATTCCAACAAAAAAAAGTCATTTCGGAGAACAATTAGACAACGCCATTTGTATTATACTATAAATATATAAATAATATATTTATAATTTAATGTATAAGTATAAATAATCAATAATTAATAATAAATTAATTAATGAAAAATATAATAATAGAAAAGACATGTCTATTAATGAAAGGACACTCCATCCAAGTATATATGTCGAGGTCCTCAATTGTAATATATCATCTCATATACAATATTATCTCATATTATCTCATACAATATCTACTTACAATTGAGGTTTTCAGCGTGTAATTATTCTATGATAACTATAATCATAAGGCAATAATTATCAGATCCGAAGATCGAAAAATTCAACATGGTAGCAGAGCTTTCAG
>JASDQU010504276.1:15362-26578 GCA_032191745.1 Picea mariana | reverse complement strand
CATTCAAATCATCTCAAATCATATCTCTGAGGTCTTCATCCTCTTCTTCTCTTCCATAGCTTTCTAACGACTATTACCGACTCAAATCCGATCTCTGGTTTGCAATAAATGGCCTCCCGAAGTTATCCAAGCATTATTAATTGGGGTCTTCGATGTTTGACACTGAACGCCTCTTTTCTTACTGCACGCATACTCCCCAAAGTTCCAAAATATCTCTATGTGGTATTGTACATTCGACGTTCGACGTTTTATGTTGAACGTCCCTTTTTTCGGCATTCGACGTTCGACAATCGACGATCAACGTTCTATGTTTTCAACATTCGGTAATCGACGATCGACGTTCTATGTTTTCTACATTCAAAAATCGGTGATCAACGTTGAATGCTTTGGTGTTTGACAATCGATGATCGACGTTGAACATTTTCGGTGTTTGGAAATCGGTGATCGACATTGAACATTTCGGATTTCGGCAATCGACAATAGACGTTGAACGTTTCGGCGTTCGGAAATTGACTATCGACGTTGAATTCCCCTCTACTGTACTATTCCCCAAATATTATGAAGTCCCGAAGTCCCGGACTCTCGGACTCCTGGTTGCATCACCAACCACGTTGGCCAGGCGAGCACAAACCAGAGGCTGACATGCAGCAAGGGGCACGAGTGACACATGTTCTCATTAGGGAGTGACACGTGTCATACTTTAATAGGAATAAGGGGTTTGCGAATTGTCCATATCCCGGTGACACATGGAAACTTAGTTGTGGGTCCACATCACCCTGGATGACGTCAGTGAGCCACATCATCCCTAGACATACAACCTTCTAACTTCTTCCAAATCTCACGGTTGAGATCTGTCAACATAGATCCACGGCTCTCGTTACTTCGCAAATCTAGGCTTCAAATATTACCAACTCCTCACATCGTGAATACCTCTAAGAGCCAAGTTTTCGGACTCTTGAATCTAGCACCACATGTCTTCATCCTATCAACGGTCGGGATTCAATTCACCGTTCGTGACTTCGGGAGTTTTCACACCTTGAAGACTCTTGGCCAAGTTCCTCTGGAGTACCAAGTCTCCAGACTATAATATCTCCTACCACGTGGCCTCTCGCCCAACGGATCTAGTTCAACAGACGACATTTGACAGGGGATAAGTGGGGGCCACTTGTCGCTCCATGATGGGTTCCCGGTTGGTTGGGTAGTTAAGAAGGGTTCTCAAAGGAGTCCTTAGATCGACGACTGAGAGGGATCTCGAAGGATACAAGGATCGATGGTCTACGTCACTTTGTAAATTTGACATTCAGGAGTTCGGAGTGTATCTTCCAGCTTTCTCTCCAGAGCTTTGAATCTCTGAACCACGCCCGATCTATTTCCATGTGTACCTAGCATTCATGACCAAGATTTACTCCAACTTGCATAACTTTGGGGAAACTCATGCATCCCTATGTATTTAGTTCTCTATTGTCAAATGCCCAAACTTATGGATATTCGTTGATCTTTGGACAAGCGTCCCTCTACTCTCAATGATCCAGATTAACTTCACGACTCCGACATTTAGGAGTTTCGATGCTAGACCACCCATATTCTATCGAAGTGGAACTTCGCCGAAGTACTTAACAATACTCTTTCCTAAGTCCGATTTAACAGCTAAGAAAGATCTCCACTGGATTCCCAGATCCACGGTCCTCATCAATTCACGACTCTGACCTTCAACAATTTTAGAGGGTTATGGGGTCATAAGTCCTAAAGTCCCGAAGCCAAAGTAGCTTCTCTCCTTTCGGGCTTAGTGAGGGGTTTCCAACACTGGGTCATATGGGATCACATTGAGGTTCCAGGATACACTCAACTCTTAGCTGAGACTTAATTAAGGCCATGGGTATGAGCCATCAGCCACATGGTGTAGGGTCTGAGAAAAACACCCTTCTCCCACATAGTTGAACTTGACATTCCCGCTAAGGTAAAATCAAAAGGTCGATAAGACTTAGATGTTTCAGTTAACTCTACCCGGACTCTCCTACTTATTCACATCCCATAACTCTCTAGCGGCTAAAACGAGGTAAATCAAAGACCATGTAAATATGGAATTTTATAGAAGCAAATGAGAATTTCTAATAATTTTTCAAACATTGAAATATTTAACCATAAACACATACATTCAATCACCACATCCAATGTATTACACATAGTATGGAAATACTTATCAGAACTGGAAAATGTGAAGCGAATGCTGAAATAGATGCTTGTTTCCACACAACCATAGGCATAGATACTCCTGACGAATTTTTCACTGGCCACACCCAAGCTAGACCATGATGCTCTGAGAGGGATTATTTCTCCTTGCTCCACGACAGTCAGGGATGAAGGTTACTCTCCTCCTCCCACATGATATTAGCAACCAGATTTCTCGACACCAAGAAAGGAGGTTTGCATGAGCACTTCCTCAGTCACTCATTATCCTCATTTATCATCTTGTATTGAGACCCTGCCCATGTCTTCTTACAACCAAAACGAGTTTGCTTCTCAAATTTTCTCTCAACTCTAGAGTTGAAACATGCTCTCTTCTCTTGTTGAGATTGTTTTTCTCTACTTTTCTTTCTTGCAGATCTACCTTTGTCCCCTCGAATTACTTCGTTTCTTTCCTCCCTCATCAAGGTTTCATGGGTCTGAATCCCAAAATCATGGTCAGGCCCAGAATCCTTACAGATGGGTACCCTACCCCATCTCCTCACTAACTCTTGAGGAGGGCCTTCCAACTACCATCCTGATTGGTAATTCATTTCTGGGTCAGAGGACCATTGAGAAATTACACCTACTAGGTACTAGTTTGGTGAGGGTAATCTCAACCATTCTTGGTTTCCCTCACCATATCTCTCATAGCATCCATGGTTTATCTTGGAAAACTCCCCCCCTTTCATCAATTGTACAAAACATCCAATTTCTATTAATAACATAAAATTCATACATTGACCCTTTTATACAAAGGTTCATCAAATCAAACATTCACACATATTTAGTCCTCCATAGTCTCTTGGCCAGTTATAGTTATATTTACAAACTGGGGGAAACATGGGTATGACAATCCCCTCTCCCTTAAAGGAACATCATCCTCAATGTTCTATGTGTTGATGTGCTCTGTATGTACAGAAGTAAACAAAAATGGATATGCCTATTTTAGGGCATCCTCCATTTCCCATGTAGCCTCATCTGGGCCAAAGTGTTTCCACTGCACCTTGACCTATGCAATGGTTATGTTCCTGAGTGGGGTTTCCTTCCTGATACTATGCATTAAGGTTTTGGCAAGAATTCTCCCTCGGGTTCCACTTGAATTAGAGACTAGTCAATAATATGATTAGAATCATGTACATCTTTAATAAAGAAACATGGAAAATATTATGTGCCTTCACTGTGGGAGGAAGTGCTATCCGATAGGCTATTGGTCCCACTCTATCCAAAAATTCAAAGGGTCCATAATACCGAGGTGCCAACTTGGCACAAGATCCCATCCTCAAAGAGCTTTTCTCGAGTCTAACTCAGAGATACACATGATCCCCTGCTTTGAACTCTATAGGTGTCATTTTCATGTTTGCATAGATTTTTTTCCTATCTTGGGCTATCTTTAGATTTTGTTTGATCCGAATAACTTGTTGTTCCATTTCCTTTAGCATATCTGGCCCGATTGTAAATATGTCTACTGGGTTGTTCCAACTGATTGGAATGTTGCATTGCCTTCCATAGAGGGCTTAAAAAAGGCTCATTTTTTATGACTCTTGATAGCCATTATTGTAGGAAAATTCTACCAATGGTAGGTAGTCCTCTCACTTCTTGGGTTAATGAATTACATGCATCCTCAACATGTCTTATAACACTTGGCTTACCCTCTCTATCTTCCCATTAGTTTGAGGGTGATAGACTGTACTAAAGAGCAATTTGTTTCAAAACAAAAAAAACAAAGATTTCCAAAAGTTTGAAGTAAATTTTGTATCTTGGTCGGATATAATTTTCTTAGGCATGCCATGCAATATAAATATCTCTTTCATGAAAATGTTGACAATATCTATTGCCTTGAAAGTTGAATTGACGGGTATGAAGTGAGAAAACTTGCTCAGTTTGTTCACAACTACCATCATGGCATCATTCTTTTTGGTCGATCTTGGTAATCGTGTGATGAAATAGATGGAGATGGTTTCCTATTTCCATTTGGGAATTGGTAGGGGATGAAAAATCTATGTTGGGTGTTGGTGCTCTACCTTGAATTGCCGACATTCTAGACATTTATATAAGTAATCAACTATGTTATTTTTCAGTCTGGGCCAATAAAATAGTTTCCTAGTGGCTGTGATCATTTTCTGATAACTAGGATGACCAATATATGGTGTTTTGTGTAGTTCATACATTATGAACCTCTTCAAGTCGTCACAATTTGGAATATAAAATTTTCCCTTGTAAGTCAGCATACCATCATTAAGCATCTGATAGCCTTCATACTTCAGCCCTGTGGGATCTTTCTTTAGGTATGATGTCATGGTCTTGCAAAATGAATCTGTTTCTTGTGCACTTTTGACTTTCTCATTGATGTCTGATTCACTGGTGCTTACAACTGCCAAGTGAACCAATTTCATACTTCTACTAAGGGAATCAACCACCCTATTCTCCTTTCCTTTGATATGTTTGATTTCAAAATCAAACTCACTAAGGAGATCCATCCACCTAGCTTGTATCACATTGAGTTTCGGTTGGTCAAACAAATACCTCAACCCACTATGGTCTGTCATAAGTACAAATCTTCTACCTAAGGGGTAATTCCTCCACATTTTTTAATCATGCACTATGACATCCAATTCCATATCGTGGGTCACATAATTGACTTCATGCTCATTCAATTTTATGGATTTGTAGAAGATCACATGTCCTTCTTGCATAAGGAATCCTCCAAGCCATTATTTGCAGGCATTTGTACACACAAGGAAGTCCTTGTTTGGGTCTACAATATTCAATACAAGCGCATTGGTTAGAAATAATTTCAACTCTTGAAATATTTCTTCACATTTTGATGTCCAAATGAATTTAACCCCCTTTTTTCTGAAGGGAGGTGATTGGGCAATCAATCTTGGAGAATCCCTTTATGAACCTCCTATAGTATCCTACTAGGCCCATAAAGGATCTGATATTAGATACATCTTTTGGGGTAGGCCAATCCATGATGGTTTTAATCTTGTCAGGATCAACTACCACTACTTCCTCAGAAATAACATGGCCTAAGTAATGGACTTGTTTCTGGAAAAATTCACACTTACTAAGCTTAGCATAGAGCTGATGTTATCTTAGTACTTGGAGTACTAACTTGAGATGTTCTTCATGTTATTCCCTATTCTTGGAATAGATTAGGATATCATCAATGAAAACCAACACAAACCTATCCAAGAACTTTCTAAATACATTATTCATTAAGCACATAAAAGTGGTTGGTGCATTGGTAAGCCCAAATGGCACCGCCACAAATTCATAGTGACCATATCTTTGTCCTAAAGGATGTTTTGTGGATGTCTTCATATTTAATTCGGACCTGATGGTATCCATATCTCATTTCAACCTTGAACAAGATTGCAGCACCCCTTAATTGGTCAAACAAGTCATCAATCCTTGGCAATGGATACTTATTCTTGATGGTCATCTTATTGAGTTGTCTATAATATATGCACAATCTGAGTGTGCCATCCTTATTTTTCAAAAACAAGGCTGGAGCTCCCCATGGAGACACACTAGGATGAATGTAGCCTTTGTCCCACATCTCCTTCAACTTTAGTTTGAGCTCAACTAGCTCTGGTGTACTCATTCTATAGGGTGTTCTAGACATGGGCACCACTTCTGGTACAAGTTCTATTGAAAAGTAAATATCCCTTCTTGGGGGTAAAACTGGAACCTCTTATGGGAATACATATTTATATTCTCTTAATATGGAATGGTCCTCTAGGTTGGGTTTGTTGTTCTCAACAAATTTCATCTCTTGTATTGCATACAAGGGACATCCCTTTCTACAATATTTCTTCACTTAGAGATTTGATATTTGTCTCACTGAGATAGGATTTTGAATCCCTTGTAGGGTTACTCTTCTTCCTTCTTCATCTTCACACTCCAAACTTTTACTGTAATAGTGAAGCTTGGTTTTATGGGCAGCCAACCAGTCCATACCAATCAACAAGTCATAAGATCCTAAAGGAAGTATGTTTAGGTTCACTTGGGTGGGAAACCCACTTATAACGAATTGGCATGCTGGTATGACCTTTGTCACTTTTCTTTTGGTTCTAGTGGCTAGTTGTACCACCAATGATTTAACATGTTTAACTTGTTGCAATTTACATTTCTCAACAGTTTGATGGGAAGCATAACTCAAATTAGAACCAGGGTCAATTAAAATGGAAACAAGATGGTTGGAAATCGTACCTTCCATCTCCAACACTGAAGCTTGGTGGTCATCTTGTCTATTATCTAAGGCTACATAAATTTGTGGCATGCTCCTAGCCACATAATTGACTGTGGTAGCCTCTTGGACGTTGTAGACCCTCTTATTTCTCTGTTTCCTATGCAGACAGTCCCTCAGTAGATGTTCCTCTCCACAACCCCAACATTTCAAGGGTTATCTCTTTGTGTTATCAGTCTTACTTGGAACTACTCCGAATGGTTTATTTCCACTCTGGGATGGAAAATTTTGTTGATACACACTTATGGTAGGAAGGCTCATCCTATAACTTTTCCCATGGTTCTTAAATATCGAGAATTTAAACCCGTTCTTCTTGAATCCCGAATTGTTTTTCTTCTTCCAATCTTCATGGGTTTCTATCTTATTCTTGAATTGCTCATAACAATACCTTGCTTTTCGAATAGTATCTTCTAAAGTCTTTGGCTCATCAAACTCAATTGTGTCCCAGTAGGATTGAGGTAATCCACTAATAAATCAGTGCATCTTTACTTTTTAATCCTTTATGTAAGGGACATACCTCATCAGGTCGAGAAATTTCTTGATAAAATCATCTATGATGAGTTGTCCTAACTTGAGTTCATAGAACTCCTTGGTATTCCCATCAAAGTGCTTTTATGACAGATACTTCTTCTTGAAGTATTTCTCAAATTGTTTCCATGAAAAATCCTTCTCATGGATTCCTTTCACATTCCTAAGGTCCTCCCACAAAATGGAGGATTTCCCATTCAAGTTGAAAATGGCTATCTGAGCCTTTAAGTTTTCAGAGTAGTCATAGACTATGAAATACTTCTTCAAGACGAGTAGCCAAACTTATTCTTCTTCCCCCTTCTTAATATCTCCATCGAAGGTGGGAATTTTGGCTTTCTTGAACTCTTCAGGGTCATGACTCTTGGAATGTTTCCTCTTCTTTCCTCTCATCTGATAATGGGAACTAGTTTTACCACTAGAAGATTCCTTGGAGTTGTCATTGTCCTCATAGAGACATTTCAGTGAGTGTCTCTTGGCTCTATGTTGGGCCTTCCTTGAGGTGCTCCTCCTGGTGTGGCCACTTTCTGGACCATGATTTTGTATCTTAGGTGGACTTGGATTTTTCTTAGTATGATGTCTGTCCAAATGACTAGAAACTRGACCATGTTGTAGTTTCCTTTGTATATCTGATAGACTTTGCAGTAGGATTGCATTAATTTYAATATTTTTTTCCTGCTCCTTTATCAACYTTTCATTGTTAGCCTTATAACTCTGTAATTCTTCCATGAGGCTTCTTACAGTTTCAACCAAATTTGGAGGGGTCTCCACTGCCSTCCTTTCATCATATTCTTCCTCTCTATTGTGGGAGCTCTCACCCAATGCATGGTGTGTCACCATTCCTCATGTTGTAGTTTTTCTGCTATTMATTGTCTGCTTGAGTGTTAACAAAATATTTTTTGTTAGTTACTAATATACCAATTCATGAACAACACATATTATTGCAAAGTGAAGTTAGATTCTTTATTTGGAACCATTAGAAACATACACTGCAGATTTCCAAAGCATCTATCAACAATAGAAGGTTTTGTTCCTCTCTTCAATAGAGGTTCAKACAAGTTTCTTATAGAAGGGGGGTAAGGTAGGGTGTTACCCGATAAAGTTATTTAATAATATTTTTATGCGACTCGTGAATGAGCCTAAGTAGGCCAAGTGTTGTTGCTGTGCTCTGATACCAATTTGTAACACACCCAACCCCTAAATACCCTTTCTAGGGATGGGGCATCAATTTTTTTTTTGCTCATTCAGATCTTCTCAAATCATCTCTCTGAGGTATTCATCCTCTTCTTCTCATCTGTAGCTTTCTAACAACTATTACCGGCTCAAATCTGATCTCTGATTTGCAAGATATGGCCTCCTAAAGTTATCTAGGCATTCTTAATTGGGGTCTTCGATGTTCGACATTGAACGCCCCTTTTCTTACTTCATGCATACTCCTCGAAGCCCCAAAATATCTACATGTGGCCTTTTCCATTCGACGATCAATGTTCGGCATTTTATGTTGAACATCCCTTTTCGGTGTTCGATGTTCGAAAATCAACGATCGACGTTCTACATTTTCGACATTTGACAATCGACGATCGACGTTCTACGTTTTCTACGTTTGGCAATCGATAATCGATGTTGAACGTTTCAGTGTTCGACAATCGGTGATCAATGTTCAAAAAATCGATGATCGACATTGAATGTTTCGATGTTCGATAATCGTTGATCGTCGTTGAACATTTCAGCATTTGGAAATCGAAGATCGGCGTTGAACATCCCTCTACTATACTACACCCCAAATCTTCCGAACTCTTAAAATTTTTGACTCCCGGAGTCCTGGTCGCATCACCAACCATGTTGGCTAGGCAGGCACAAATCGGAGGCTGACACATGGCGAGGTCCAGTGGTGAAACATGTCCTCATTAGGGGTGACACGTGCCATAATTTAATAGGCATAAGGGGTCTATGAATCTTCCATATTCTTGTGACATGTGGCACCTTAGTTGTGGGTCCATGTCACCTTGGATGATGTCAGTGAGCCGCATTAACCCTAGACATACAACCTTATAACTTCTTCCAAATCTCACAGTTGAGATTTTTCCATGTAGATCCATAGATCCATAGCTCCCATTACTTTGCAACTTCGGTCTTCGTAGCTTACCAACTCCTCACATCGCAAATCCCTCAAAGAGCCAAGTATTCAAACTCTCGAATATAGCACCACGTGTCCTCATCCTATCAATGGTCGAGATCCAAAAGGATCCAAGGATTGACGGTCTACGTCACTTTGTAAATTCGTCATTCAGAAGTTCGGCGTGTATCTTCCATCTTCCTCTCCATAGCTCCGAATCTTTGAACAATGCCCAATCTATCTCCACGTGTACCTAGCATTCACGACTAGGATTTACTCCGGGTTACAAAGCTACAGGGAAACTCATGCATCCCTATGTCTTCACATTGATACTGCTGAATACCCGAACTTCCATATAGTTGTTGATCTATGGAAATGAGTCCCTCTATTCTCAATGGTCCAGATTAACTTCACAACTCTGGTATTTGGGAGTTTCAATGCTAGACCATCCCTATTATTGATCAAAATCTGGACCAGGGGTCAAAATTTAGCCCAAAAATCAACATTCTCAGAATTGCCTCAAAATGAAGGAGAGCATAGGCCTCGTCGTTGCGAACCCAACGCAACTCGTTTCATCTAAAATGGACGTCAGGAGCGAGAGATATCACAATCTAATCGGAATGTCAAACAAGTAAAAAAAAGGATGCTCACTGTGCAGTCTGTACATTCCGTACGGATGCTGATGTGGCATGACCTACGCTGACATGGAAGAGGTGACGTGGAAGAGGTGACGTGGTAGTTTCGAATTGGCTGAGATGTGAACGAATCACATTGCGACACGTGGCATTTATTGGGCAAATGGCGTGGTGCCACGTGGCCCAGTCATGGGCTGCCACGTGGCACCGTTGAATTGGTTATTGGTTCAAAACTTTATGGAGTCCATGGGGTTCGAACCATGGACCTCCTCCCACCGTGCAATGCTTTGGCAATGGCCGCCCGACAGGTGTGCCATTCTTTGTTCCTTGTAAGTCATATGGTTTTTATTGTATTTGAATTTGATTAATGTTTGATTTGGCAGGGGGTCGGGCCGGGGCTTAGCCCCGACCCGTGGTTCCATTATGTTACACATATGACCATACTATATTGTTTTTGTGGGAGTTGGTGTTATACACGAAGCCCAACCCCGGTTCTATATATGACCACAATGCAAAGCGCGTGGGTTTTACATATGGCAAGCGGTTGCGCCTCCAGTCTCATGGTCCATGGCATATGACCCTGCCACCATGTGCATGTGCGGTTTTGGATTCGGTTTATGAAACTATTTTTACAACCATATGCCAACACTTGTCGGATATTTATTCTCCAATGTAAACTTAACCCTTTTCCTATTTTGCACGTGGTCTTATGGTACTCATGTGCCCGTGGTTTTGGCGGTTAGGGGCTGGAGGCACCCTAACCATCCTAAGGTTTGGAATATTTTTTGGTTATGCGTGGTGCTAGGTTTAAGCACGTGTTTCAGAGCGTGTTCTGGGTTCAAGCACACATAGGTGTGTTTTGGCGAACCAGAGCCAACAAGCTTGAAGGAAGAGGATGGCCGTAAAAGCCTATCTTTCTCATTTTTTGGCCGATTGAGGTGCCGTAAAAGCCTAGCTAGGGGTTTTTGGACGTCCTAAATCTATTGACACGGTTATCAAGGCCATTTGAAGACTTATTTTGCAGGTTTTTTTAGCCATTGAAGTTTCAGCAAGCTCTAGGGAGCTTGAAGCCCTCATTGATTGAGGTCATGTTTTGGTGAGTCCAAATTTGTTTTCTGTAATTGAATAGTCATTTTTGGCTAATTGTTATGCTCTGAACACATTGGGACAGGTTTTAGAGGATTTTGAGGACTTTTACAAGTGTTTTTTCCAAATATAATCTCAGGGAAGCTTATGGCCACATGTAGAAGAGGTCATGCCCGGATGAGCCATAATCCGTTTTCAGAGTTTTATTAGTCATTTTTGGGGTTTTTATGTGTTCTGATCTCAATGGTACAATTAGAATTTCCATTGGATTTGAGAAGCATCTTGTAAAATAACTTTTGACAAATTAGTCCCAGAGAGCCAAGTCCATTAATGGAGGCTCAAGGAGATGTAGCCCGGAGAGGGTTATGGCCACATG
>JASDQU010504275.1:123763-137091 GCA_032191745.1 Picea mariana | reverse complement strand
TTTTTTGTTTGGTTGTTGAGTTTGATGTTTGTTGGGTAAGTTATGATGGTTGTTGTGTCTTCTTGGGTCTTTGTTATGACTGTTAAGTTCTTGTAGAATGATAGGAAACATTTATTTGGTTGAATTTTCAGGCATTGCCTTTCTCATCATCCTTTACATTCATTGTCCTTGCATCTTGGTATAGGTGTTTGCTTCTTAATATCCTACTTGATTTGCCTTTGTTTACATACAGTAGAATATTTATATCAAACTGTTATTCAGTCCTTGCATTTTCATTCTTTTATATTGAAAATACAAAAATATTAAGCACTTTGCATTGTTGGCATTTGATCTTTTGGGTCCTTATCATTGATCTTAGTACATGTATAGAAATATTGCATCTTATTTGGAATTGCAGAACTAAATTGAAAATTTCATTTTGAAAAGCTTATCATTTATTGGGAATTGAAGTTAGGACTTTCCATTTTATTCATATTCATTTTTTTTACTTGCTGAGTCATAACATCATTAGTTTCACGACCGCACCTCTTTGAGTAAGCAAGGCCACTAAAAACAATGCTGATAATTTAAAATTGATTAGAAACGATTTTATTTTCTAGGGTGCACAAACTAGCTTAGGATTTAGAGCCTTGGAATAGGATTTTGTGAGTATACTTCTTCAAGGATATTAAATCAACATATGTGTCTGACTAAGGGAGTGGTGAAGTCCATTTTGTAATTAGTGACATCAGGAGGCTCCGATTACATTGGAGTTAAGCAGGAGGTCACGCGAGGTTGGTTGAGGGGATATCCCCCCAATACCTTCTTAGCGTCAGATATATTTCTGGGGATCTATTCATATATGGGGATCTTGCTAGTACATTTACCTATGTGAGAGGCAATTATTTTGAGGTTTCTATCTTTGTTACCCTGCCCATACGGTAGAAATGACTTACAACTATTCTCCTACGCATCAGTTATATCGTGTTTTCTTAGTTACTTGACATAGGTACAACATAGGTTACTTGCATGGGTTATTCTGCAGGTACCCTAGGTCAGATAAGGGTCGGACAACACACAGACTTTATGCAGGATTACCTCTCTGGGGGGATCTGACCGACTGGTTGTTAAGCATACGAGAGCCCTTATAACTGATTCTGATACCTCCGATATTTTGCAGGGAGTCTCAGTCCCCTCTTGGGCGAGGCATACCTACTTTAGGGAGGGAGGCCCCTTTCAACCACTTTATCTTGTTTGTGTGCATATTTGTGTTTTCTTTATTTTATTTTGGTGTGCTCCTTGATCACTAGTTGGCCTTCGAATTTGTTTTTTATATCTTGAGTCTTGAGTCATAATGGAGCCAGAACAACTTCCCCGCGGGTCTCTCCGCTTGCTACAATTACCACCGCATATTGAGTCTTTGCCTTCTAAAAGGCGTAAAGTTATCAAACGCGGTACACACACCTCCACTTACCAGACTTGTGATCATACAAGGATGAGTACTGAATCGAGTCAGAAATATACTGGGAGTTTTTCAACTCCCATACCCACTATAGTTAACAATACTCCTTCAACACCTTCAACCACAATGTTTGTAGTGCTAGAGGTTCCTATCATCACTCTTGTCCATCCTATAATGAATACTCAACCTGTGGTCACGAACCCTTTTGTGTCCCTTTTTCACTCGCCAGGATACAATATTCAGTCCATCCCTACAACCTCTAGCCATTTTTCTTAAGGTATGACAAATTTCACATCGCAATTTTCATCCTTCGTCCTAGCATATAATCCGAATACTAGACTTGGGGGCATGGATCCTCCACATACTCCATTTTCGTTTGGTGGTGCTCATATCCCACAAAAGAATCCTATGGTTGGAGGCCTTCCTCCTTTTCACCTTGGGTCTAATCCTGGTCATAATGCTCCTAGATGGAGTAACCAACCTGGTGAATAAGATACTTCTTACGGTCCATCCTTTACACCTACCTCCTCTGTACCGATTCCGACCAACACGTTTGGCATGATGAATCCAAATTTATCCTCCGGATTCACACCCAGAGGAGTTCAGTTTCATACCTTGGGCAACCCACAACCTGGAGCCACTCCAACTGGGGGTAATTTTTACAACCCTCATCATAACATTCCTATTGGAATGGTGCCCAAACAACCCCTCATGAATCAGTTTGGAGGAGGGTCTTAAAACCTAGGAAAGGGCCATGGTGCATACCAGAACCCTGGATGGGCTACGATTCCCCAACAACAATATTTCTAGGGATCTTAGGGCTAGATGCCGCAACCCCTTCTCCCTTTTCTGGCCATGCTCAATTTGCCATAATTTTCTAGATTGATGAATGACCATGTGCTTCATGATCCGACATGCCCCCCCGTCCCCACCAAGATTCCTTTAAATATTCCAAAATTTGAAGGCAAGACTGGTGAAGATCCTAGTGATCATGTCATTGCTTTTCACCTTTGGTTCTCTTCGAACTGCCTTCACGATGATTCTATTTGTTTAATATTTTTTCAACACACCCTCACAGGGGTCGCTATGAAATGGTATATAGAGCTACTAGGGGGAACGTACAAAACTTTTAATTAGATGGTTTTATTATTCCTCAACCACTTCCAATTGCTAGTACGTTACGATGCAGGCATATAACTTTTGTCGGCTTCCATCAGGACAAAGCCACCCATATCTTGGATCAAATCCAAGAGTGGCGTAGATGGAATAGGTTGATCAAGGCATACATACCCCCATAATTCCTTCTAGAGTGGTTCCTTAAGTATCTACAACCTTATATTTCGAAGGATGTTTCTACATATGGGGTTACATCTGAGTAAGAAGCGAATTTTAAATCCCAACAGTTAGAACTTATATATGCTCAGTCTAGGATGTTATACGAGATTCTTCCAGACACACTGAGTTCAAACTATGACCCAAGACAAAATCCCTGGCCTCATGCCGATGGCATTGTAGGCTCTACCAATATCAAATCTGCAAACTTGGTGACAAGCCAGTTGAAAGAATTATCTCTAAACCAGTCTGTAGGAGAGTCATCTTCGTCTGTGTCCTCCATTCCCACTCATTCGACGGATGTACATTCTGTGCATTCATTGACCAACCCGAATGGTAACCAACAACCAGAAGGGAATAACAAGAAAGGAAGTGGTAACAATCATAAGGGTGGGAAGAATATTAATAAACCCAAGAAAAATGGTAATAATGAGAAGTCGAATAATAATGCTGGTGAGGGAAAGAAAGAAAGGCAGAAGGTGAAGTTTCCCCACAAACTTGCGGAAGATGTGAGGATTTTGTCTCTACCACTCGTTGTGCTGACTAATACTTTTCCACATAATCAACACATGGGATCAAGCTCCTAGAATGTCGAAAATGTGGTGGGTGGGAGTTAAAAAACACCGACACAAGACGATGACTGTCTGCATCAATATGGTTAAATATGAGGTTAATGTAGCCACTCGATCTCATGATTATAGTTCTTCACAGGCTGTACTTGGTCTAGAGTCTGCCCCTCCTCCAAAGATGCCTTTACAGATTGAAAAAACAAAGCCCCTACCTCGTATTTCGAAAGGAGTACTTAAGCACTCTACCCACAATCCTAATGCTAGAACTGCCCAAAATTACTCTATTGTTGAAGACCTGGGTCAAACCCATTGTGCAATGTCGGATATAGAGGTACTCCAGACGTGTCCTTCATAGAGGGATGCCTTGTTATCTTTGTTAGTATCTCTAGATCCTTGTGGCTCTAAAGTTATCAAGTTTGACGTAACGGATATAAAGCCTCGCTTGCCTTACCATATGGAATTCCAAATCCACGTGGGTTACTCAAAGTATACCATCAAATGTATTGTTGTTGATGAAGGCGTTGCAACATGTGTGATGTCCCTGGTCTGTTGGAAATCCCTCAGCTCTCTGAGCCTTTCTCAATCTCCGACCATGTTGATCGCTTTTGATGCTTGTTCCTTCTACCCTCATGATATTCTTCCTACCTTCCCAGTCCAATTAGGTGGGAAGATGATAGAGGTGGATGTCGAGGTGGTTGATGCACCCCTTGACTATAACTTATTACTAGGACACAATTGGACTTATGATATGACTGTAATCGTATTGTCCATCTTTCACTCTTTACATTCCTCACGATGGGAAGATCATGACAATCGACCAGTTGTCCTTTTCATACGCTAACCCCAATGCATCGGTTGGACCATCGATCCCCGTTATTGACAATTCTCAAATGACAATTGAGAATATCGGTGTCAGAATGTATTCATCCCTTATGGATATTTGAATTCATGGCTCTGGTTCATCACATATGCGCCATGTCCTGTAGGTCTGTTCCTTCTGCACTTCATATTTTAACGATCATTGGACCCTACCTTCCTCTGCATATCATGAAAGTTAGTCACATACTGGAATTTCCATGCCACTATCGACAAAAGAGATAGCGTATCCAATTGTTCTTGACTCTTCTGTCGATCCAGATCCTGTTACCTCACAGACGAACAAGGAGGATCCTGTTCTAGAGCCCGTGTGGGAAACTTCATCATCTTGTTCACATGACTGCCTTGATGAGACTTTACCTTTAGATGAAGCTATCTTAGAGGCCATGAATGGTTCTGACATGCCATGGGATTATATGCATCAACGATCTTATTTTCTCCCAGAGCTTTCCAAAATCGAACAAGATGATTTTAGATCTACCTTGAGAGAGATTATCGGTCACACTGTAGTTCCACTTGATATGCACGACATTTATGCTGAAGGAAACATGGCGAGTATCTCTCCTACTGTCACGATCGATATCTCACGTATTCCTAGCAAGGTTGAAAATGTATACATCGGTGCAAATTATTCGCCGAAAGAAATTTTGATCTACACCGAGCTCTTCAAGGAATTCCACGATGTATTCACTTGGTCATATGAAGAGATGTCGTGAATCGACCCTCGAATTATCGAACATGAGATTAAAACCTTCCCAGATGCTAAGCCTGTTCGAAAACGACTTAGATCTATCAATCCTAGGAAGGACTCTACTATTGAGGCAGAGGTAGAAAAACTTCTTAATGTTGGCTTTATCTACTCGATTCCCTTGACTGAATGGGTATCCAATCCCGTTCCGATGAATAAATAGAAAGGAGCCATCCGCGTATGCATGGATTTTCGTGACCTGAATAAATCTTTTCCCCAAGAACACTTCTTGACACCATTCATTGATTATATTCTCGATGAATATGTGGGAAGAGAAGTTTTTTATTTTATGGACGGATTTTCAGGGTATAACCAAATTCAGATTAAGCCAGGGGACCAACATAAGAAGAAATTTATTTTCCGTTGGGGTACATTCACATACCAGAAGATGCCTTTCAGCCTTAAGAACGTCGAAGCAACCTTCCAACGAGCTACGACCTTCACATTTCATGATCTCAAGCATATAGTCGAAGCCTATCTCGACGATCTCGCTGCTGACTCTTGTAAGAGAGTGGATCACCCTAAATACCTTTGGATAGTTTTTGAAAGATGTCGCCATTATCGGATTCGTTTGAACCCTCATAAATGCATCTTTTGCATTAGGCCAGGTCGACATCTAGGATTTTTAGTCTCGGAGACTGGGATCATGGTAGATCTGTTAAAGGTTGAGGAAATACTTCAATTGCCTCCCCCATGCACTATTCATCAACTTGAAGGTTTACAAGGGAAATATGACTTTTTACGACGATTTATAGTGAACTATTCCACTATTACTAAGTGTTTCATGCATCTCTTAAAGAAGGACACTCCTTTTATATGGGTTGAGCGAGCCTAGGAGTCATTCGATACTTTGAATAAAGCCTTGGTATCAATGCCTCTTCTGAAGTCTCCAAACTACAGTAGATATTGCTTTCTTTATGTCGTCGCGTCCAAAGAGACGATTGGTATGGTGTTGGTTCAAGAGGATGACGAGCTCCGTGAGCATGTCATTTAATATTTTAGTCGAAACTCAGTCAACCCTGAACTCAAATATTATCATGTTGAAAATCTAGTTGTGGTTTCCTTTCATACAGTTCAACGATTACAACACTATATATTGCTTTGCAAAAATACTGTGGTTGCCTATGTAAATCCATTTCAATACGTCCTTACTAGGTGCATCATAGGGGGGAATTACAATAAATGGATTGTCATTCTACAAGAATTTGATCTCTATTTCACTTCTGCGAAGTCCAAAAAGTCACTAGTTTTTGCAGAGTTAATATCCGACTTCCCTCGGTTATATGAGTATGTCATTCATGTTGATTCATTTGTGGATGAACACATTTTCCTTGTCTCATCATCAGACTCATGGTATGGATATATTGTTTTCTATCTTCAAACTTTGAAGTTCCCTGAGAATCTCTCGCGAGATGATTGACGACGTATACGATACCAAGCTAAGAAATACCTTATCATCGATGATACTCTGTATGGCCAAGGATTACACAATATCCTGCATCATTGTTTGAATCATGAAGAAGCTGAGTATGTTCTAAATGAATGCCACACTGGGGTTTGTGGTGGTTATCTATCTAGGCTTGTGACAACCCATAAAATTTTGTGAGCCGATTATTTTTGGTCGTATATTTTTAAAGATTGTGTCAAAGTGGTTAAGAAGTGTCACCCCTACCAGGTGTTCACTCAGAAAATGCGCTCGCATCCATCCCCTCTCCATTCAGTCGTTACCATCGGTCCTTTCACCAAGTGGGGGTGGATTTTGTGGATTGCAACCCAACTTCGGTTGGGGGCCATCAACACATTATCATGGTCGTAGAATACTTTACTAAGTGGGATGAGGCCATGCCTATAGTTAAATATGATGGTAAGACTGTTTCTTTCTTTGTGTTCAATCAAATTATAGCCAGGTTCGGAATCCCGAGTGAGATTGTCACTGATCATGGAAGTCAGTTTCAGAATGAAATCATGAAAGAATTAGCATCAAAACTATGGTTTAAACATGGTCATTATTCCCCTTACTACCCACATGAAAATGGACAAGTAGAGGCCATAAACAAGTATCTCAAGACCATTTTGCAAAAACTTGTCAGCCAAAGAAAATATGATTGGCATATCATGCTTTACCCAACACTTTGGGCATACCGAACCTCGGTTAAGACTTCCACTGGTTTTTCTCCTTTCCAGTTAGTGCACGGTGTGGAGTCGATCCTACCTATTGAATGAGAAATCCCTTCTCTTATATTGATAGTTGCACTCCTACCTGAAACTTTCAATCTCGAACAACGCCTGGTACACCTAGAGAGTCTAGATGAGCAGCGTTGATATACCTCCACAACTATCGAAGCGAATAAAATACGTGTCAAGGTCCAATATGATAAACATGTCTATCCTCGGCAATATGTTGAGGGTGGCTTGGTCCTTCTGTACGACCAATACAAAAAACCATTGGGGGAAGGCATGTCCAAACCCATGTGGCACGGTCCCTATATCATACGACTTGTCTTAGAAAAAGGAGCCTGTGAATTAGAATATTATGAAGGGAACATGATGGTTGAGCCCAGGAATGGGATCTATTTGAAAATATATTATGCTTGAGCCCCAAGATTGGGTGTAACTCTTTGTATACTAATGTATTTTAGTGTATATATCATTTCCCTTTTTTTTATTTTTTTATCTTCGGCTTGCTTATCAAGGTTTCCCTTGGTTGGCAGATGCCAACAGAGTCTTCGGTCTACTTAGGATTCACAGATGGGGCCAATCGTCATACATGAAACTTCGCTTCCACCGCTTGGGTTGTTTACTCACTTGAGGGTCTACTGGTGTCTTCAAGTGTCATTTTCCTAGGGTCATCCATGAATAATATGGCCGAGTATAACATTGTTATAGAAATTTTACGCGATGCYATTTCACATGGTATTCACTCTTTAGAATTTTTCATGGACTCCCAGYTAGTAGTATGTCATTTGAAGGGAAGTTAACATGTGCRAGACCCTACTCTACTCCGAYGATTCTTAYGGGTACGACTTTTGGAACGACATTTTGATTTTATTACTTATCATCAMATACMTAGAAGTTMTAATTATGTATCTGATGCATATGYTATTTTTTTTTTAGATTGGMATTTGTCAGATAACTAAAGAAAAGAAAACACTTTCATCAATGTACACATTGTAACATAAGTAAAGCCGAACATCAATGTTTTTATATATTTCATCTCTCCRAAAAATATGATGYTATAGTACAAAATTGGGGMTAACACCCTCAAAATACATATACGGCCGATCATACAATAGTCAGGACATCTACGCCTATGGTGCTATATATGCATTATGATAGCATACTATGGCATTTGTGAGACACTGAAAGAGTCGTACCCAAGCATGGGGCACACCTACCACCTGTCGTTGCATCGCCTATGGAAGATCCTCTACTTGAACCATGGGAATCCTCTACGTCAAATGAGATAGGTTTCCCTACACGTTTTGAAGCACTCTATTAGCGTGCCCGCCCCCCTGCTGGCTCATCCCCTAGGTGCCTCCGCCGATGTCGTGGAAGTTTGTCTAACCGTCGTGGATTTATGTCTGCATAACATACATGTTTAGTTAGTACCTAACATCATCCAAAATTGTTTTTGTTTTATTATACAAAAATACAAAATAATGAGATATTCAAAAAATTTGGCATACCTATGTCTCTGTAGGTGCATCCTGGTGGTAATGACATGTCCAGATATCCTCTGAAGTCAATCCCTACATAAATATAGTCCTCCAGAGCCATCACCTACCGACTCCACCAAAATAAAAACTCATCATTGTAGGGTTTTGGCACCCTACCACCCCCTTGCCACCTCATCACCTCGGTCCACCGTGCCATGGCTGGATCATGAGGTCCATGCGGAACAATATCAACTCTAGGGCCCAATCCTGGAACCCGATCGAAGAAAAAACTACACAGGATAGATGTGAACCCGAAGTTCTGTTTTCTACCCAGTTTGTATTCTATCATATGGCTTTTCATGTTGGCCAACAGTGAGGTGCACCAGTCATAAACCGTGGGTCGCAAGAAATCCACTGAATAGAACATAAGTGGCCTCGATTCCTAGGGAAAAGAGGCTGACCCTGTGATCCATTTCAACACTAGGACAACAATCTTGAGACTCATATTGTTGATTGCTCTAATCGGGAGTTGGCTCCCTACCTTCTCAGTCCCTGCAATACAATGAGTGACTATGTAATCTTCTATGTTCATGCCACTCCCAGATCCCCAGTCTTTGAGGTTGAACACCTCACCCCGATGCAACAATCCTTTCAAGAAGTAGATGTCCTCAAATTCAATCCTCAATGGTTGTCCATCAAGGTTGAAGGTCTTAGTATCCAGATCCCAGTAGTTCATGAGCAGTTGAAGCAGTCTCACTTGTTTCTCCATACCTTTGAGAGCCCAAAATATGTATAACCCACATATTTTTAAAGCCACCTGGGCCCCTATATCTCTCTCCACTACAACATCCACCTCTTCATGTTCTCTTTCTCTCCACTCTAGCACTATCCTACAAGATTCAAACAATTTTTTGAGTTAGCAACATTTTAAAAACCTTATCCATGGACATGTATGCAAGCTATAGTTTACACAGTCGCATATAGGGTTTCTTATACAATGGTTGTTTTGCAAACAATCTCATATAGGTATGCGTATGCGTGACTTGATGATCTATAGCCCACATATACCTTAGTTTCTAAGTTGTGCCCTAAAATGATAAAAAAAGGAGACCTAATTGTAAATTTTAATCCACTAGATATAAATAGAGGATCAAGATGAATTACCTGGTCCAGAAGGTTGTTGATTCTGTTGCTCATGTCTCCCACAATCAATAGTTGAAATTCGCGGGAAATTTGATCCAAAATCCACTATTTGGGTAAAAAATACAAATGGTATGGTAAAATTTCATTTTTTTACTATTTATAGAAAAATTTTACCCACTTTACATAGTTTTGTCTAATTTTTTGGCCTAATGGACTAATACGACAGTGGATGGAGTTGGTTTTGGTGGTTTTGTCAAGGGATTCTTACGGTTTTCAATGCCATGTCCCCCATTTGTAACTTTGGACAAGTATTTTCGTCATCCAACATATAGGATAGGTCACCAATCCATTATGCACACTTGCATCATCTTATGACTGCAACTCATATGCCTTAGGTATGAACCCATTTAATAGCGACAAAAAACCTTCTATTTGCAACTAGAAGTGTCGTTATTGAATGGTAGATACTTACCAAACACAGGTACCCTAGTTATATTCCCTGCTCCATTCGATGCCCATGCTGATATTTTTGTCCGTAGGATCATGAGTCCCTTGAAGCTAATACATGAATTTATGTTTGAACCTCATTTCTTACTCATAAGCATGCTTACCTATACCTAGAGGACTCCTAACGAGTCTGGTTTAAGCTCTTTTCCAACTCTCTCAAAAAGAGAAAATATTGTCGAGTGAACTTGTCTTTTTCACACTCGTAAATTGGATTTGAGAGGATGTCTATTTGGTGCAATTTTACCCTTTTTTCAAACCAAGTAGACTAAGATTACAAAAAAGGACATTTTTTGGCATTAAGTTGTAATTGCATCTCATTCTCTTACTTGCAGTATTGAGCCTATTTCCAGTTCTCGATTTTGCATTATAATCCTATCACCTTAGCAGTTTGCATCATCAACCAAGCAAAGCCTTGTTTATATCCTTTGCAGCTTGACACCCTACACCCGAGAGGAAACATTCCCTCAAGTTTCCATCTCCCGCATGCACCTCCTTGCATTGAGCATAGGTATGTTCCACCGCTGGAACTAGTTTTTTACTTGTTACACTCATTTCCTCTTATGTACGATAACATTCATTTGAATATGAAAAAACAAAAAACAATGGGCAGGGAAAGAATATTATCTTATATTGGCAATAATTGTGTCACCTTTGAACAGAGCACAAAAGTTTTGAGTCCACTTGTCATCAAAATTTACGGTTTAGCATGACCTTAGGAAGCTGAGCTCCTTACTTAGAGTTTACTCCCCTGACTGGTTACTCTTCCAGTCCCTATGTAGATTTTGATTGATGCTTCCTTCATCTCAAAGTTTCATCATTGAGTCTATGATGCTAGAGTCTTCCATATGTCTCATTCTCTTGTTCAAAGGATGTCTATCAACTTGTGTCAACAATTCCTCAGAAAGATTGACTTTGCATGTTGGCCATAATCTCAGTATGTCTCATAATTACATGAAACTATAGTCCTATCGTGCACCCTAGTCCTACTTTCATCATTGGTAGGTAACCTTGAACCCAACAATCGATATTTCATCATTGGTCATTGACTGGGAGGTTTCCCTTGTGTTCGATGTCAAGAAATCTATTCACACATCGAGATTCGTGTAGTGTATTGGATGCCATTATCCTTATTGGTGGGTTCCTCATCTTTTTGAATAGTTTTCCTTATTATCTTCTATTCAGAGGGTCTATTTCATGTACCTCTTGCATTTGGCACACGAGAAAGACACATAGGGCCGTTGCTTCGTGAACATGTTCTTCATCCGATTTCATCCAAATCATCAAGCTCCTTCTTTGTACCTCGTACTGAATGATGAGATATGCCTTAATGATCTCCTTTCAGTGGGTCTCCTTCCATAGACTTCATCCTATCTATTCTAGAAACGAGACCTAGAGTTCTATGAGTACCTATAGGCTTGCAGTCATTAGTGGCAGGTTCTCCTGCCATCGACAGTTGGGAATACATCAATGTCTCATGATCGATGGATTCTTCAAGTGTTCAACCTTGACACCTTTATTCACACTTGTAAGAATGTACTAAGTGCCTTGATAGCTACTTTCATTATCGGTAGGTTGTCTCGCGTTTGTTAATGGTATACCTTAATGACTGGTAATCAAACGAAGTCTCATTGTGTTCAACCTCATCTCCTTTATTCACACGATGTAGACTTGCACCTTTGGAGCATCGTGTAGATGACTTGAAGACATTAGGTCATAGTAAAAAATTTCTTGAGTTGTTGCTATCTTTCATTGAACTAGTATCTATGTGACTTAAGTGATCATGGGGGATCATATTGTACTCCATTGTATACAAATATCTTCAGATTGATTTTGAGACTGGTTTTACTGGGCCTTGTTCGTGACTATGACAACCTTTGGCATGTAGCCACATTTTTATTTCGTATTCATGTCCATGAACAATTGTTTGATATATTTTCAGATGGATCTGTAGTGTAATTCAAATTGGCAGCCGTGTGCGCAAAGTCAGTACATATTGTAATATTCACATGAACAACTAGTTCTTCCAGCTGAGTCTCCATTACTCCACTTCTGGGTATTATAATGTATTTCGACCATCGAAGATACTCCTCTGACCTCACACATTAGGGAGCATTTGTTATAGAAAGATTTTCCTCACCCTATGCAAATTTTCTCAAAAGGCCTTTTTCCATTTCCCTATGCAGATTTGAAGTCCCTTTTTGCAAATCCCAAAGCTAAAAACAATATTTTTCCACATATACGTTCTTTAACTATTATACAACATGTGTACATAAAGGTTGCGTCATTACAACCCGCATACATCAGGTTTTGTGCCCGAAATTAAAAAATAGTGCCGGGTTTCCATGTCACCTCATGGGATCCATGATCCTTGACCTTTCATATACTGAAAACGTTTTGACTAGACCATTCAGTTCCATTTGAAGGCTATAAACAGGCCATATCCGAGCTATGGAAAAGAGGAGAAGAATTCAACCTTGAGAGAAAAGTTACTCTGGAGAAATTATTCACTTCATATTGAGTCTGCATCCCTTTGTTCTTTTAAGTCTGAACACATTGTTCAACCCCCAATATCTTCCCTACTTGATTGAGAACCTCATTGTCTCTCTTATATGAGCTTGCCTTTGGTGGAGTATTGAAGTGGTGGAGGCCCAGCTGGAAGGGAATTAGTTTCTCAGTTCTGAACCTTGCCGATATGGAAGTTTGTAATTCATTCACTTCTGCTAATTACATTTTAATAGATATACTCTTTTCTCATCCAATTAATATCTTGCAAATATTTGAATTCTTATTCCATGGGCATATTTGCTATGAATGTTGATGGATTATGCTATTGAATGTGCTAACTTTATATATTATCACCATATGTTTGCGTTTCTTGGTTGTTGAGGACAAGTTGTAGGTGTGTTTCTTTGAGTCAAGTGCTCAACGATGGACTTCATTGAACATCTGGACGAGGTAGTATCTTTATCTTGTCTTGTTAGCATATTTGGTTATATAGCATACCTGAGATTAGAGTTGATTTCTACAGTCATTTCGTTTGTTGTGGTTTACCCCTA
>JASDQU010504275.1:63148-92292 GCA_032191745.1 Picea mariana | reverse complement strand
GATGAGAAAGTAAACATTGTAGATTTGTAGGAATATCCCCATCAAGTTTAAAATGCTTGGAAGTTGATTTGACATGACTGACAATCTGACAGGAAAAAAATAATCATTGTCTAAAGCTTGGCTAATATGGTTCTCCAGTATGAGGCTATCCAACACTTCTTCAAAGGTCATTGCATAGCCTATGACTATTTGTTCCCAAAAATTTTCATAATCTTTGAGAAAAACTGTACTAGGGGATTTTTTAGCCATGTCAAAGAGAGAGGTCAAGATTGCATATGTTATGTAATAAGACATTTCCCCATTGATGAACAACTTGTTTCCTTCCTTTCTCTCTAGAACAAATTATTTTCCTAATTAGTAATATGAGATGTTATATACCTGATTATCTAGGTGACATGGAAGGACCATTGGTTATGATGCCCTGATCACATGGCATCTAACTCGCTTGAATAAACGACCTTGGAATTTATTAGAGGGGCGGTAGTTGGGGACAGGCTGAAGGGTTGCAACAACCTGCCTGCAAACTATTTAAAACCAATTTCTAAATCCAAATTCCAAGCACATTAACATATCCTATATTTCATTAAACCGACTGTAATAAAGAGAAATGTATAAGCGGGTCAATTTCTATAGCATATATATAGAGGGGGCTTACTAGTGGCCTTACATAAAGAAAACACGAGGTCACCATAGCTATCACTAGATAGCAGGTTGGTTGTAACAATAGTTCATTAGTCTCCTCGCAACAACTATGACACTGCCACACAAAAATCAAAACGACGTTTATGAAATGAATATCTCCATACAACAGAGAGTGTTCATCAGTAATTTGGAAAAGAAAAAAATCACATAAATTGGAAAAGACAAAAAGAACAGAAAATAAATACATCTAAATGTTGAAAAACTTCCATATACGAGATTTCAAGGAAGAGGAAGAACAAGACTACAAGAATTGGATGTGCCTAAGAATTGCTTATGCCTATCAATAGTTGAGTTGGGTCCAACTGGATATACAAATGACTATCCTATAATCTTCCTATCGGTCTCCAAGACTGAAATATGATATGCACGGGTGTGGGTACTTAATACAAAAACTAACAGTTTCATGTACATATATGCAACAGACAGTGGAAGTGGTAAGGCTAAAATAGTTAGAAACAATGTACAACAATTCTTCAAGGTGCATTATAGTAAACGTGAATCCCATAAGAATAAAAAAGAGTATGAAGAGAATACGATCTATATCTCATACATTTTGGTGGATTTTGCTAGGGTTTCCCCTGGCCACAACTAATTCTTCACTCTTTTATGCAAATCAATAAATCACATTCTGATGAGCATATGCACATACCCAAATGGAAAACATAACTAATAAAGGAAGCCTACCTCGTAAAAGAATTTTGGAAGCTAAAGATTGTTGAGAGATGAAGATTGTAGAATTATTTCATGGAGATGAAGGTGAAGTGTAAGACTGTATGTATAGAAATATGAAACCAGTTTTATCTTACCTTCAAATTTGTAACCAACTAGTCTGTCAGAGAATTGGTAGTGCTGGGAAGGGATATAGAAATGTACATATCAATCCCTGAAGCAGGGTGAGCTTCCTACAGAGTTGGGTCGATGAAAATTTGTGAGGGAGCCAAATGATGTCTGCATGTTGCAAGCTTCCTGCGAAGTTGGGCCATGGAAATTTGTGAGGGATTCAAACGATGTGTGCATGCTACCAAGTGGAAGATGTTGGCAGCAAATGAAAACCACCCTGTATTGATTGCAGTGACTCCTGGACTCCAAAGTGTCAGAGCCTTGCAGTGAGTGAAGACTGTAGAGTGTCAGCTGCAGTGTCAGAGCTGCAGTAGTGTCAGTTACTTTAAATTTAAATTGTTTTATCTACTATTTCTCTTGCATTTATGATATGCCGTTATATGTACAATAACAGGTTCATTTTATTAACCAATAAGATATTCAAAAAATGCTTTAAATTTTTTTTTAAAAATTCAAAAACACTGTTTAGAATGTTTAACCTTAGGAAAATCTAAAAAAATTATCCATTTCTATATACCATGTTGTTGTAGCTACATGTATAATAATAAGAAGACTATATTTACTCAACTTAAACAATTTATACTTTTCCTTTAAAAAGTTTATTCATGTGACTTTAAATTCTAAAAAACACACCCTAATTTAATCTATAATCTAAACAGTGGGTAAGGAATATTACATTTTATTTGTACACTTATTAATTTTGTTGTTTAAATCATTAATCATGGATTGTTAAATTAGATTAAACTTGTAAATTAGTTATATATATAAATGACTGATAATTTGAAATTCGTTATGCTGCTAAGATTTTTGTGATGAGTAGTTTCAAAATGCAAGACTTTTCGATAGTTTCAAACCCATACTAGAGTTCATCATCAAGATAAACAATCAAAAAAGGATAGTAGATTTGATCAATTAATAATGAAGATGTAGGATGATAAAGACATATATTTACATTGGATGAGTTAAATAAACCATAAAACCTAAAAATGCTTAAAAAAAAGCTATCTTATTACATAGTAAATTTGATGAATTAACAAGAGTTGTATGGCAGCGTAGTCCCTGCTAGGTAAGAAACAATGAGTTTAGTCATCAATATCATTGAAATTCGAATCTACCTGACATGTCATTTATGATATACTACTAACTTGAGATCAAAAATTATAAATATTCTCGAGCCCTTAAACATTGTACTAAGGTCAGAAAGATAAAGATGGGATTAGAATCACCTTGGTTTTGATTAATCCATGTGATTGAGAACATATGGAAGCTTGTAATTGGACAAATCCATGTGGTAGTAGGCCATGTGTACCACCTTATTTATTAGAGATCTTTTCTCAGGGGTAAATTTCCACTTAAGTCACGTAGTATTCAACCCTCTTACGTCTTATTCAAACTCCACTTTAATTCATTGTATTCTCAACAACCGTCATATACCAACTTGGAGTGAATGATAATACTAAATTCAAGTTTGGAAATATGAGTAATACATCATTCAATAGAAATTAAAGACCAAATTAAATTTTGGTCAGCACATGTGCAATAAGGGGTTCAATTTATTCACCAATTATAATTTTAAAAAATGGTTTAAGTTAAAAATAAATAAATAAAATCAATATAACGATGTTTTACTTTGGAAAATTGTTTAAATTTAGAGTCAAAGTTCTTAGTGAATGGAATTAATGTCAAATCAATAGCAAAATCATTGTTATATTGCTTTGGCAAGGACTAATAATATTATTTTATAAAGATGAAAATTCATTTAAAACTAGCATTTTTTTTACTGTGGATGGTGAATGTTAAGATATATAATTTTTTTCATTTTTCATAATAAACATATAAAAAAAAATAATTTGGTAATTAACAATCAAACAACTAAATTATAATTAACAATAAAATAACTTAAGTAAAGTTAACAATGAGCAACTTAATTATTGAATGGTAAAAATTAAAAAGAAAATACATTATGCATAATCTGCACCGTCTGATCTTAAATCCTCATCCTATTTCCAAAATGGGAATACTTATCAATATAATAAAATAATGATCCTTGCATCCACGTTGGTTGTAAATGTAGAACCAACCATCTTATTTGAATTGGTCACCTTCTCATCTTTACTTTCCATGGACGGTTGAAAAGCTAACAAGGGACTCGAACATTAAAAAATTACTAAATTCCCGTTTTCCTTAAATGGATTTCTGAGTATTTTCAAATCCCGAACTCATCTATATGAGAATCGAATCTAAGGTTTTTGACATTCAGCCTACTGTTCTTAGGGTTTTCGAACTAGCTCGCACAGTGCTAGGTATTTTTGAGCTAAGGGGTCGAGAATCAATCCTGGAACTTTTGAGCGGCAAATCATCAGTGCTGACCCGTGTTGTGACAAGGAAACCAGAGCTGGAGCAGTCGAGTTTTGTAGTAGAATTGAAGAAGGGTGAATGATAATAATAAATTTAAGCTTGTAAATACCATTAATACATCACTCACTAGAAATTAAAGACTGAATTAAATGCTGGCAGGAACCTCTGCAATAAGGGGTTCAAGTTCTTCACCAATCATAATGTTAAAAAATGGTTTAATTAAAAAAAAAAAAAACAATATAACAATGTTATACTTTGGAAAATTGTTTAAATTTATAGTCAAACTACTTAGTCAATGAAATTAATGTCAAATCAATAATAAACTCATTGCTATGGCAGGGACTAATAATGAAGATGTATGATGATAAAGACATATATTTACATTGGATGAGTTAAATAAACCATAAAACCTAAAAATGCTTAAAAAAAAATTATCTTATTGTTGAATTGATAATAATGTTAATATATAATTAATCTTGAATTTATAATACTTTATTAAAAATATATTGAAATAATTATTAATATATTAAATGATATGTTAGATAGTGTATTAAAAATATATTGAAAGAAGTATTAATATATTAAATGATATAATAAAATAAAACAAATATTAAGATGACACGAAGGTCAACCTTCTATTCAAGTAGTGAATAATTGGAGGATCCATAACAACTATTATTCTTTGTGATCACCACAATTACTATGATGATCTAGTCATTTACCCTCCTCCTATGATGATCCTTGAATTTGATTTCATAGTTGATAATTTCTTTGATTGTGTCAGTAAATTGGACCATCATATTGGAGGAAGCTAGATGGAGACGCTCTGTGGAAACCCTATCTGCAGGCAGTTTAGGTCTTCTTTCCTCAGGTTCGCAGTTCACTCTTGGTCCTAAGTCAGGATTTTCTCTCCCACACAAATTTTCTAGATGCTCTGGTGGTCAGGAGTCATGGATGAGCTGGTAGATCATGGTTTTGATCATACAGATGGACAACTCATTTGGAATCTACCAGATGGCACTTTCTTTGAAAATGGCCAGTCAATTTTGTCGCCTCTTGTAGGAAGTGTGAGGGACGCTCTATCACCAGACCCAACTCAAAAGTCCTCCCTGGGTCTCCATATGTTCAATGTGGGTGGAGTTTATGTTGCTTCGAAAGTTGATCATGTGCTTTGGGGGAATTTCTCCCCTTCTCCTATGGAGGTTTCTACATATTCATGGAGTTCAGTCACTTCTTCATTCTATCAGGGTCCTTTTCCTCCCCCATTTCTAGGACTTTAATGGAACCTGGTGCTTCAGACTCTCAACCATTTTCCTTCTCCTGACCAGCCAAAAATTCTTGGGGATTTTTTTTCCCTGTCGAGTTTGGTAAGTCCTCTTCCTAGTCAAAACCCTTACTTTTCCTCTTCTTCCCTCCTAGAGATGGACTTTCCCTCCACTCTGGATCTGAACTACGTTTTGGCCCTTCCTTCCTCCCCTTTATCCACTGGGCGGGACCTTCCCCCTTGCTCCCATCCTCCTCTCTAGGACAACAATGTCAAACCTAGTAGTCTCAAGCCGAATTTTACAACAGGAGAACCCTCGGTCCCGAAGCGAAAGAAATCTCGTCTAGGAATTTCCCTAGTCCCACATCCACTCTCTTTGGCCTTGGGAGATGACATCATGTTACCTAAGATTCCAAATCTTGTTGAGAAGCTAGTGGTTGGACGTGAAAATGGGAGGCATTTTAGCCAATAAATGCTTACATAATGGGTTTCCTTTTCATGGAAGGACTTGGGGATAAAATTTCCTTCAGTTCATTCTCTAGAAAAAGGTTGGTTTATGTTCAAATTCCATTTAGCCATAGACATGAGAAGGATTCTCCGGGAACCTTGGTGTCTATATTTGACTCCTCTTCTTCTGAAAAGATGGACTCCTTTCTTTGATGCAAATCAGGAGAGGATCGATGAACTTCCTATTTGGGTGGGGCTTCTTGGGTTGCCACCAGAATGTTGGAGTTGGAAATGTTTTGAGAAAATTGGAAATACTCTTGGTACCTTCATGAAAGTGGATATGTCTTTTTCCACTTCAGGGAAAATATAGTGGCCCAGATCTTAGTATCTCTTAACATAAGAAATGTTTTATCTAATACCCTTGAGCTTGCACGTGAAGGAAAAATATTCAGTCAAGCTCTTGATTATGAGGGAATTCCTTTCAAATGACATAGATGTCATAAGTACGGGAACAGAGCATCATATTTTCTTCTTCCTATGAAGCGTCATTTTATGCAAGGGCCAAACCACAGTAAAAGGTCCTCCCACTCTATACGTTTGGGTCGGGCCATATATCGGGCTTGGAGAGAGGTAAATGCAAAAAAGATGGAGGTTTGGTCCCATCATGGAAAAATGGACTTCACTACTCTTTCGTCAAAGGAGGATGGAATACGAGATGCATAGGAAGTGTCCCCCTCATGTTTTGAGACCCAGCTCAAAAAGGGTGTAGAATCTCATTTGAGTATGCCCCCACTCTCTCCTTTCTCTGTAAATTTCAAGTTTTTACAGTCTTTTTCTCATAATTTTTTGGATTTAAACAAGTACAAAAATATTCTCTCTTTCCTTGTTTCTTTGGAATCCCCAACGCCTTTTTCCCCAACCCCCCACTTTCTAGTCTCTCCTTTGGATCTTTCTCGCTTGCCCCTGTTTCTGTCCCCCCCTCACAAAGTCAAGATTCCTCTTTGCTCTCTGATGAAGAGTCCATTTGTTACAACTTGAGGTTCTGGTCGATTCCCTCCACAAACCATTCAATTCCTCCTTCGAATGGTCTAGGTTTAAACCCCCCACCAGTTTATTCACAAAAAGGGAGAGGAAGAAAATCCTTTCTGTCAAAACCACAAACTCGAGCAGCCATTGATGTGGTAGTAGGAAAACAACTCTCTATCTTCGGGGCACTTAGAGAAAATCCTCCCCTAGAAGGGTTTCCCTAATGAAATTGATCTCTTTCAACTATAGGGGGTTGGCGAGCCCCTCAAAGCATCTCTCCCTCCAAAATTTGATGGAGCTTTCACAGCCTAATGTCATTTTACTTCAACAAACCCTCAGAGAAGAGGTAGTGGTCGTCCCAATGCTGGAAAAGAAACAAAAAGGTTGGAATTTTTTTGGATTATATGCTTCTGGTCACTCAGGAGGGTTGGCTATGGGATGGAACCCAAAAAATATGAAGCTTGAAAACTCTTGGGGTTTCACATCGGGTCAAGGAATGAAAATTGTTGTTGAAGATTTGGAGAGATCCTTTACAGTCATAAACATTTATGGGCCCACACAATATCATACCCAGTTATGGAGTGCCCTTCTGGGATTTTTTTTTTTTAAATACCCCTTTCTCATCTTAGGTGGTGATCTAAATTTTTCATTAGAGGCAGTTGAATCCTGGGGACATAGGTCCCATGCAAACTCTCTCTCAGATTTCTTTGTTCATAAGTTGGAAGAATCTGGGCTAATTGATGTTGCACCTATAAAAATAAGTCCTTCATGGATAAATAAGAATCTGGGAGAGGATTATATTGCAAAGAGGTTGGACCGCTTCTTGATTTCTATCCCCCTAGTGGAAGAACCACTCCTTTTCAGACAATGTATTGGTACATGAGGGGAGTCTGATCATTTCCCAATTTTCCTAGAAATAGCGGCAGCCTCCATAAAACCGACAAACCCCTTTAATTTTAACTCTGCTTGGTTAAAAGAGGAGATCTTCCTAAAGCTAGTAAAGGAAGTCTAGATGCCCATTGGCCATTCATAAAGGGCAGTTGTTCATTTTGCAAGGAATTTAAAAGAATTAAAAACAACTACAAAATCCTGGGCAAAAAGGAGAAAGCAATAGATGGAACAGAACTTAATCCAGACAGAGGTTGACTTGCAATCCATTTATGACTTTGTTAAAGGAGGCTTTGAAAATTCAAAACAAAAAGAGTTATAAATCTCTTTGGAGAAAAGCATAAGGAAACTTCTACAAGCTAGAGAAAAAGAATGGAGACAAAAAAGTTGAGCACTATGGCTGCATAGCGGTGATGAGAACACAAAATTATTTCAAGCCTATGCAAAAGGTAGAAAAATGACAAACACTATCTGGGGAATCAAAGATCATTCAGGGAGATTAATTTCCTCTTTCGAAGACATGGAAAGGTTGGGCTCATCTCATTTCAAGTCATTATATGTAGTTGATCGAAGAGTCTCCATTGATGCAGTCTTACAGATGTCTCAATTGTTCTCGTGTTTTGTTGAAGAGGAGGAGAACAAAGAACTTATGGCAGAAGCATCAAAAGTAGAATTAAAATAATTTCTTCATAGATTTCAAAAAGAAAAAATCACGGGCCCAGATGGTTGGTCCATAGACTTGTTTGTAGGTATGTATGATTTCATTAGCTCAGACCTCCTCAAACTCATAGAAGAATCAAGAACCAAAGGTTTTATACATCCCCCTTTCAATGCCACCTTCATATCTTTAATTCCCAAGAAATACACCCCTGAAAGATTGGATAATTATAGGCCCATCTCACTATGCAATTGTATATATAAAATTATTGCAAAACTCATAAGAAAAAGAATAAAAGGAATCCTCTCTAAATACCTTTCTCTGAACAGTTTGTTTTTTTGGAAGGAAGACAAATCCATGAAGAAATTGGTGTCGCCCAGGAAGTTGTGCACAACATAAAGAAACAGAAGAAAAAAGGGCCAGTGCTAAAGATAGACCTTACAAAGGCATATAATCGGGTCAGTTGGCTTTACTTGAGATTACTTCTTACTCACCTGGGTTTTGGATTTTCTTTTATAAATTGGGTCATGAGTTGCATCTCCTTAGTATCCTTTGCAGTTCTCATAAATGGAGCAGCCACCTCTTTCTTTGAAGCCGAGAGAGGACTCTGTCATGGATGCTCTCTATCCCCTCTCCTTTTCCTATTGGTGGCAGAGGGACTAAGAAGGGCTCTTTTGGAAGCCAAAAGTATCAGAACTTTTAACAATATACCTCTTACCCATCTACTTTCCCTTACTCACCTGTTGTTTGTGGACGATGTTCTAATTTTCTGCAATGGCCTAAGGGGTGATGTTGAACATTTGAGCACCATATTAGATATTTTTAGTAGGGATACAAGCATACAAATAAAAAACACATAATCTACCCTCTCTACTCACCTAATGGAGCTAGAAGAAGTCACTTTTTATAAATATCTTTTCCCTTATATGGAAAAGACACTAGATGAGGGATTAAAATACCCGGGTTTTCATCTAAAACCAAACTCTTATACCAAAGTGGATTGGACCTGATTATTATCAAATATTGAGAAAAGTTTAAAATCTTGGGGCTTCAGATGTTTATCTAGAGCAGGCATGTTTATCTTGGTAAAATTAGTCCTAGGGGAAATTCTAGTGTATTGGTCATCTATGGCTTGGATTCCAAAGGGAACGTTGGAAAAAATAAGGAAATTATGCTTCAAATTCCTTTGGGGAGGCCAAAAGGAGATTTTTGTGATGCCCTAGATCAAATGGGATTGACTGACATTGCTAAAGCTTTTGGGGAGATGGGGCCTAAAAAATATACATTGTTTCTCCACCACTCTTGCAACAAAGACAGGGTGGAGACTTATCTCCTTAAACAATTTATGGTCAAAGTTTATTCAACAAAAATATATCAATCCAGATTCAGTGGTGGATTGGATAAGAAGACTGAAAAAAGGCACCAAAATGGATCCATCATGTGGAAAGATCTGGTAAAATCCTTTGATGTTATCAGTCAAGGCTTGGCTTGGAAGGTAGGAAAAGGAAACTCTCTCATACTGGGCAAGGATCCATGGGTTGGTGCAAATGGTCAACACTTACCTCCCCAAAATATAATAGATAGTCTACATGAGAGAGGACTTTTTCACCTGAATCAGATTGTAGATGATCACCAAACTTTGATCTAGAGTCAAGGCTAGCAAGATGAACAAGCTATAAAATTGGAAGAACACTTTATAGTTCCTTGGAATGAGTATATTAGGGTTCTTAAATTAATCCATATCAGAATAAATGGTCGGGAATATGAATTACTATGGCATCACATCCCCTTCGAGGCATACTCCACAAAAGAGGGTTATACTTTCCTGATGACTCTTGTTCATCAACAAGTCCCTTAATGGTGGTGGAAGGGGATTTGGAAAGAAAAATTCCCCCTCAAGGATAGAGTTTTCATGTGGTGTCTTTTAAAGAAAAAGGTCCCTAGTTGGGATAGGATGAAACTTATGGGTTTAGAAGGTCCGTGTTGGTGTCCCTTATGCAAGGGAGAGGAGGAAACATCTATAGATATTTTCCTGGGATGTCCTTTTACTATTCAAACATGGAGAAATGTCTCATTTGTTTTGGGTCATCAGTGAAATTGGCACAGAACATCCATTGAATAAGCCTGGAAGTCGTGGGTACAAAATTATAGATACAAAATGTTCAAGGCAGTTCCCTTCCTCATTATTTGGGGAATTTGGATTGCCAGGAATTCTGTTATTTTCAAGGAAAAAGAATCCCTTCTGGAGCTTATTGTAGCAAAAAGCCTAGCTATCCTAGCACGTTTTCCACAAGAGAAATATCTACCTCCCCCAACGCAGGTAATGGAAGAACATATAAACCCCTCTAGACCTTGGGATTTTTTTGATGGTGCCTCCAAACACTCCTTTAAGTTAAAGTGGGGTCTGGGTCAGGGATCAAATAATTATGTAGAACTTATGGCTTTAAAGATCCTGCTCACTTTTGTTGGGGATAAAGGGATTTTAGATCTCCAGATCTTCAAGGATTCTATGGTGGTCATCAACTGGATGAGGAAAACACAAAAGTGCCACAACATATTTCTTGCAACATTACTTGAAGAATTTTTTTTAATTACAAATATATTTACAAATTTGTCTTTCAACCATGTCTATAGGGAAAGAAATGTCATAGCAGACTACTTATCTAAAGAGGGCACTTCTATGGCTCACGGGAAGTGGCACATCTTAGATCTCTTGGATGGACAAAGTCAAGAACATTATCATAGGCCCTTTATAGAACATCCAATCCCATTTGTTTAAAGACTATTTTCCACCTTTTGTATATAAGATGGCGTATTCTAGTGCATAAAAAACAATGCAACAATTTTTATGACAAGGTCTTCATGAGACACATATAGGCTCAGTTTCAACCCAATTTCTTTAGGGGCAATTTTGTGTGTTGTTAAAAGGCACTACTTCAGAGCACTTTGGTATTCTTCAACAAGACTTGTAGTTGGAATCTACTATTTACTGAGAATTGTTTTAAACAATCTTAGTTTATCATGTTAGACATTAGTAATATCTTTTGGGACTAAATGCATGTCTTCACATGCATTCTTCAGGATGTAAATTTTATATTTCTTAAAAAAAATTACGCTTTTTTCCTTTGGAAAAAAAAAATAAAATATTATGGTAATTAAAAAAATTTAATATATATGTCATACATATATGATATATCATTTATTACAATTTTTTAATAATATATATTAAATGACATATTAAATGTATATATTACATTTTTTTAATAATAATATATATTAAATGACATATTAAATGTTGTATTAAAGGAATGTTTATTTTCAAAAAACTTTAAAACTATTAATGTTGTAAAGTTAATAATCATAAATACATAATTTTATTTCTATAATAGTTATTAAAAAACTTAATGTATTTTAGATGATTATATTAATAATATAGATGCACAATTAATTTTTTTTTATAGAGTTTTGTTATGTTAAATTAGAATAGAGTACCAATAAAAGGTATCATACCTGGTCATCTTGAGTCATTTATAGTTTGATCACTTAGAGCCAGTTCCTACTTACTTCGAGACCATTATCCTTATTTAGATTATTTGGGAGCTTGATGATTTCTAGAGCCTCTCTAAAACACCTTTTGTAGTAGTGATTTTCCTTTGCAAGGATCTTGATGTCCTCTAGGCACAGGTGGTGCCTAGTTTCAAGGGAGTGCTTTGCCAAGTAAAAGTGCGAATACGTTCATTTTTTTTACAAGAACCAAAAACATCTATTTATAAAAACTGGGTGGTCGTAGCACACAAAGAAGTACAAAAAAATCATCAATGATTTTCATCTTTGTCATCTTCCAAACTGAACTTCCTACTATCCTATCTTCTTTAGTAATATCATGTTTTTTACAAAAAATTAGTATATTCCGAAAATTTGTAGTATATCTATGATACAAAACTCCTAATATGCATTATGTTCTACAAAACATTAACTACCTATCCGATTGGTTTGAGTTGTGTCTTCTTCTTCCATAGCTTCTTTTGATGTTGGTTGGTTCAAGTAAATTCCTAAGAAAGTTGTTGTTGGAGATGATCCTCTATTGGAGGGGGAATCCACTAACCCTTGAGGAGAAGACGCCCTTTGAAGCAAGAGTTGTTTCACTTGGACTCTTATTGTGTCCAATTCATCATGTTGTTGTCGCCCTGCTTCTCTCTGCTGGATGAGTATGTCTAGAATTTGATTGACCCGAGATGAAAGAGAATGATAGTCCAACTAAAATTGTCTAACTTCCTGCACTAATATTTCAATTGCAGTGATCAATGTTTTAATATTTTCATTCCTTCATGCCATTGTCACGACGCTGACCCCTGTATTCTTCTTGCATCTCTTTGAAATTGAATTTCCACACCGTCTCTTCCTCCTTTGATTGAGAGCCAGAACTAGAGACTTGTGCTCTTGTATCCTTTTTGATTGAGCATTGTCCATGTTCCTTTGTCCCTTCCTCTAGTCCACTATCGAGAGTGTTCATCTCCACCTATGCCAATTGGAGTCAAGGATGATTTTAATGATGGAAATTTATTTTTAAATGTAGAAACCTTGGTGAATCTTATTAATCCTTCATATTCCAACTATAAATGTTTGGCGATATTTTTGTAAAAATATTTAAATTTCTAAGGATTTTATATAGTTTGTATAAAATTTTAGCGATTTTTAGGTTAAAATAATTTTATTCTATAGAATTTGGGCAAATCATTTTTAGAATAGCGAATCTCTTTTTGGGAAAAACCATGGAAAATTAGCCCATGAGCGAAATTTAGCCCCTAAAATCATCCATGATTGGAGTTATACCTGACTCTGTGCTCGGAGTGCATGCAAATTTGCAACGGCCTTGCAAGCCATTTATAACCTCCACCTTTTGCCTCAATTTCAATGTCCGACTGTCTTAGGATATGGATGAGTACTACCACCTCAGGGTGAAGCATGTAAATCTGAATCTTCCTTTCTATGTTCTTGTGTGAGATAAATATTCTATTCGACCTCATGATTTTTGTCCACTGAAATAACTATACTATCCCGGTGTGATCGCTCATCTCCATCAAAGCCAAACTCCCTTCCATTGAACCTGGAGGGATCACAGAYTTGGAATACCTTCTGCACACAAGCATATMAAATACAATGGAGGGAAGGATATGGATGTCATGGGTGTGTGTTAGGAATTTCATATGGAGAACATTTCTAATGACATCACCCTGATTTCAAGTTGACACCTGTAGATCATGCACCTTGTGTGGGTGTGATGATTCATTAATTAAGRAATGTGTTGATGGGAAAAATTCTCGTTTATGTTGATTGCTCCTTTTCTCAATATGATTGTTGAGTTGGAATGTGAGTCAGCCATGCTATTGTTTTCCCCTTTGACATGGAAAAATGAAACTTTATGGATACTTGATATTTCAAAATGGATTTTTTTTATAATATTAATCTGACTGTAATTCTGAGGCTTCCCTTTGATAATAATTCTTATGGTATTTTTAGAATCCCCCACTATGTTTAAATATTGTAGTTATAAGATTTTGGATAACTGTATTCCCTTTAGAAGGGCATACTCTTCTTCCTAATTGTTTGTTGCTTGCGTAGAACTCCATGCATAACTCAATAATTGATTTCCTCTCGGGTCAATTATAACCCCTCCCACTCTTGCCACCCTTGGGTTTCCTTTCAAATCCCCATCAAAGTCTAGAGTGTGAACATTTGTTTTTTTTAACCATTCCGAGAATTCTGAGGGATTGATTTTAAGTTGCGAGGATGATCTAGCCTTTGATTGAAAGGGGGGATGAAACTGAATCTGGAAGTCATTCCAAATATGTTCATTCTTAATGCTCGTTATGTGATATTTAAGTCTTACATGAAACAAACACCCAATTTCTCTAATGTAACTTTTTCCATAGGAGCATGCCAACTTGTAGACACATTTATATTATTGGTGGTCAATGGTGTCTTTAATTGATCTCATTTTCTATCTGATAGTTACCACTGGTTTGAATGAGGTTGTAATGTTCCTCCTCTTTAGGATCTATGCAATCTTATCAATGACTCCTTGTATGTAAGGAAAGTGCGTCTTCTTATTGATAGAGGGTTGACTATTATGAGGATGAGGTCCTCTTCATGCATTCTCAATTAACTTCTTGATGTCCTTGTTCTTGTAACCTATTCTCTTAAAGACATTGGTAAGGTGGTTTTTCTCTTACTCAAGATGCTCATTGTTTGAGATTCTGATTGCTCTCATAGCGAGGGTGGTAAGAACCCACATATTTTGAGAGGGGTGGTGGTGTGAGTCAGAATGAAGGTAGCTTTCAATATGGGTTTTCTTCCTGAAGACTTTGTGTCCAAGAGTTCCATATTGTTTCTTGGTAATCAACACATCAAGGAAAGGGATGCTCTTATTCTTTTCTACCTCCATTGTGAAGTCAATGTCTTCAAAGAGACCGTTAATGTGCTAAAAAAACTTGCTCAATTCATCATTTCCATGAGGCCACTTTACATTGGTGTTGTCTACATATATATTCCATATTTTTTAATTATTGATATTAACAATTCATAATTAAATTAGTTGAGAGTCATAAATTATTTATATTAATGATTTATTACTTAAAAAATATTAATTAAATAATAATAATTCATCATTAAATTAGTTGAAATTTGATAATTATTTTATTAATAATTAATCACTAAATTAATGAAAACTATCAATTACACGTACTAACAACTTGTTTCCTTCCTTTCTCTCTAGAATGAATTATTTTCCCAAGTAGTAATATGAGATGTTATATACCTGATTATCTAGGCGACATGGCAGGACCATTGGTTATGATGCCCTGATCACATGGCATCTAACTCGCTTGAACAAATGACATTGGAAAGTTTTTAGAGGGGCGGTAGTTGGGGACAGGCCAAAGGGTTGAAACAACCTTCCTGCAAACTATTTAAAACCAATTTCTATATACAAATTCCAAGCAAATTAACATATCCTATATTTCATTAAACCGATTGTAATAAAGAGAAATATATAAGAGGGATGATTGCTCTAGCATATATATAGAGGGGGATTACCAACGAACTTACATAAAGAAAACATGAGGTCACCATAACTATCACCAGATAGTAGGTTGGTTATAACAATAGTCCATTAGTCTCTTCTCAACGGCTATGACACTACCGCACAAAAATCAAAACGATGTTTATGAAATGAATATCTCCATACAACAGAGAGTGTTTGTCAGTAATTTGGAAAATAAAAAAAGAAAAGAAATTGGAAAAGACAAAAAAACACAGAAAATAAATACATCTAAATGTTGAAAACCTGCCATATACGAGATTTCAAGGAAGATGAAGAACAAGTCTACAAGAATTGGGCATGCCTAAGAATTGTGTATGCCTATCAATAGTTGGTATGGGTCCTACTAGATATACAAATGACTATCGTATAATCTTCCTCTCGGTCTCCAAGACTGAAATATGATATGCACGGGTGTGGGTACTTAACACAAAAACTTCAAGTTCCATGTACATATACGCAACAGATAGTGGAAGTGATAAGGCTATAATAATTAGAAACAACGTACAATAATTCTTAAAGGTGCATTACAATAAACATGCTTCCCATAAGAATAACAAAGAGTATGAAGAGAATATGATCTATATCTCATACATTTTGGTGGATTTTGCTAGGGTTTCCCCTGACCACAACTAATTCTTCGGTCTTTTCTGCAAAGCAATAAATCACATTCTGATTAGCATATGCACAAACCCAAATGGAAAACATAACTAATAAAGGAATCCTACCTTGTAAAATAAGTTTGGAAGCTGAAGATTGTTGAGAGATGAAGATGGTAGAATTCTTTCACGAAGATGAAGGTGAAGTGTAAGACTGTATGTATAGAAATATGAAACTAGTTTTATATTACCTTCGCATTTGTAACCAGTTGGTCTGTTAGAGAATTGACAGTGTTGGGAAGGGATATAGAAATGGTTGGATCAATCCCTGAAGCAAAGCGAGCTTCCTATGGAGTTGGGCCGATGAAAATTTGTGAGGGATTCAAATGATGTATGCATGTTGCGAGCTTCCTCTAGAGTTGGGCCATGAAAAAGATGTGTGCGTGCTACCAAGTGGAAGATGTTTCCAGCATATGAAAACCACCCTGTATTGATTGCAGTGACTCTCGGACTCCGAAGTGTTAGAGCCTTGCAGTGACTGAAGACTGTAGAGTGTCAGTTGCAGTGTCAAAGATACAGTAGTCTCAGTTACTTTAAATTTAAATTATTTTATCTACTATTTCTCTTGCATTTATGATATGTCGTCATCTCTGCAATAACAGGTTCATTTTATTAACCAATAAGATCTTCGAAAAATGTTTTAGAAAAAATTTAAAAAATTCAAAACAATTGTTTAGAATGTTTAACCTTAGGCAAATCTAAAAAATGTATCATTGCTATATACCATGTCACTGCCGCAGTAGGTATAATAATAAGAAGACTATCTTTACTCAACTTGAAAATTTTATACTTTTCTTTTAAAAATGTATTCATGTGACTTTAAATTCTTAAAAGCACACCCTACTTTAATCTATATTCTAAAGATTGGGTAAGGAATATTACATTTTATTTGTACACTCATTAATTTTGATGTTTAAATCATTAATAATTGATTGTTAAATTAGATTAAAATTGTAAATTAGTTATATATATAAATAACCGATCATTTGAAATTTTTTGTGGTGCTAAGATTTTTGTGATGAGTAGTTTCAAAATGCAAGACTTTCTGATAGTTTCAAACCCATACATATAGTAGATTTGATGAATTAATAATGAAGATATATGATGATAAAGACATATATTTACATCGGATGAGTTAAATAAACCAGAAAACTCTAAAAATGCTTTAAAAAAAATCTATCTTATTACTGAAATGACAATAATGTTAATATATAATTAATCTTCAATTTATAATACTTTGTTAAAAATATATTGAAAGAATTATTAATATATTAAATGATATGTTAGATATTGTATTAAAAATATATTGAAAGAATTATTAATATAATAAATAATATAATAAAAATAAATAAATATAAATATTGCACGAAGGTAAACCTTCTATTCAAGTAGTGAATAATTGGAGGATCCATAACAATTATTGTTCTTTGTGATCACCACAATTACTATGATGATCTAGTCATTTCCCCTCCTCCTATGATGATCCTTGAATTTGGTTGTGTTAGCACCGAAAGTCACCTTCAGATTGCAGAAAAGGAAACCCCGATACACATCAAAGTTTAGGTGGATGTTGGTTTTATATGGATGGAGGTCAATGGACAAAACTCAGAATCTGAATGATGTTTCAACACAAAACTGGACAAGAAATGTATAGGGAAGTGAGGGCCACATTAACTTCAGTCGGGAAAATTGAGTTAAAGCGAGAGCAGAGGGAAGACTTAGTGAGAGAAGTGAATGAAACCACTATGGGCATCCGACCTTCCAACAGCTTGAAGATGAAAAAATCAAAATCAAGAGCAGTCCTGAGTTTGTGCTTCAGACATCGAAATGTTTTGCAAGCAACATAGTAACATCAACATAATGATCAAACCTCCATCATCCTGCAACTATGATAGCTCGACTGGATCCTCCATGCCCGAGCCATCTAGTGTGAAAGGGAAAATACAACACATGGAAATGAATGAAACTGATCATGACACTGCCATGATCAAACCTACATCATAACAACATAATGATCCTCAACTCGATCCCCCATACCTGAGTGTTTCAGACAACATTTACAGACAAAATGGAAAAAAAACAAGAAACTGACTTCTATTAACATGAAAGTCTCAAATCGATTACATAACCAGAGAACAGCTCTGGCATCACAAGCATTACAAAATTGGGAGCTCAGCTCAACCAAAGACCTCCCTTCAAAATGACTCAAAACTACATATATATACTCAAAATATTTCGCCACTACAACAAATGCATGCTCGAGCTTCTCGTCCATACACTGTGTATTCTTAGTCAGATTGTTCATGCAATCTTCTCTACACACGTGAGCTTAGATTGTCTAGGCTGACAAACTACCTCACGGTCAAACTTTTCTGACTTTCAATTCATTGGGGGAGACGATGTTTCAACCACCTCCCCCACCTTCATAACTGCTTCATCGGGATCGGGACAGGCGAGAGTTAACTCTATACCTAGAGAATTTGGATAAAATGCATATGGTGGATTTTTAAACCCCTTTTCTCGCATTTTCTCTTCCCAAGGGCCAAATCCTTAGGAAAAACACCCCCTTTAAAAAGATATGTGCTAACATTAGGCTTGATGGGGGATAGAGTTCTCCATGCGAGGCTCTAAGATCTTCAGTAGTTCCAGTCGCCTTTTTCATTGGGCTATGTATTTGAGCTCAAAAACGCTCTACTGAGGACTACAGGCCGACAAACACATTATTCTAAACGAAAGAAAATACATGGGCTCCAAAGGAGCTTATTTATGTACATTCCTATACTAATTGATTTTTTACATAATGCTAGGTGAAAGAAAAATTCCACCATAGCCATTCAAGTAACTTCCTAAGTGGAAGCTCCTTCACTCTATCTGTGATTAGTAACAGATGATGAAACCGTGACAAAAAAGCGGTTACATCCTTCAACTTTCCTCCTAATGTTGAGGTTAGGATAAATCTGAGTGACTTCAAAACATGAAGGAAATACAACTCCATGTATTCCTTCACAGGCTCATAGGCCAAGTGGAAAACTCCTAAAAATTTATAACAGACAACATGCTCTGTCACGTAGATTCTCACACGTGGCTGAATTTCTCTGGTAGGCACAGGTGGATGAGAAACTAATGCAGGTTAAATGACCTCAGACAATGGTTTCTCACTTACAGGCTCTGGACATGATATAAAATGCTCCTCCTGCTGCTCCTTTTCTTCTTCATGGCTCTCCCAAGGGTCAAATTCATAATAATCATAAACAAGACCCATGGGAAAGCTTTTCTCTTTGATCTGCTGCTCAACGTCTTTTGCAGGCCCGAGATGGATGATTTCCTCATATTATTTTTATTCAACAAATGGAGGATGGAGATCTACAATATCGTCCTGGAAATCCTGCATATCTAACTCAGAATCTGATTCGTAGCTGTCATATACGGGCTGGTTGCTCCCTAGGTCAGCAAATTGTGATGCAGGGCTCTGCTGCTCCTCATCCAAATAATCATCAAAGCTTGAAACAACAGGTACATCAGGAGCATAATGCAAGGCCTCTACAACTATTAAATCTTCATCATCGTGCTCAATAGAGCTGCCAAGAACATCTGCTTCAAGGACTGGAAAATCCTTTGCACTTTCCTCAAATTTGAACCTTTCTATCTTGGCAGAGAGTGATTTTACCAGCTCCATCAACCTACCCAAAGAATCTTCTTCCTCCTCATGGTCCTCATTAGACACAGCCATATATTGATCATGGTCTTCATATTTCTCACAACAATTATGACAAATAAACTCAAAGGAATAAAACCATTGACAGTGCCTATTGAAAACTGCATGAAATTATCTCAGGGAGGAAATGCTCGCAGGGGGTAAGGAATGATACCACTCACAAGCATCTCCTGCTAATGAGATCATGAACATTTTTAATAATACATCCTCATGATGTATCTCCCATTGATGCATGAGTTCATGAAACTTACGAAGATACTGAGCAGGATTGTCCTCTTTACGCTCTCTAAATATGGGAAAATATTCACCCCATTCATCCACAGTAGGGACAACATTAGGAAAACCAGGAACACCAGAAAAATTAAAAGGAGCAAACCTACGAGATAGGATTTTTTCCATTTCAGACTAGTGGAGTCACCAATTGATTCGTTAATCATGGATTCGCCAGGTGAAAGATATGCAAAATGAGTGTGTCTGGTCTTTGTTCACCATCAAATACCAAATCTGATCATTGTGTTCTCCCAGGGGCTATAGTGGTATCCAGAGGTAGCCACACTAAAACCATGGAGTCGAGACAGTGGAGTCACCACAGTAGAGTCACCAGGTGCAAATGCAATCTTCAATGGTTATGATATCTGATGCACCTTCAGAATCAAAAGCTCGTTGTCGTTCTCCCCAGGTAAATGTCTTCAATTCATCCCCAACAACAGCACTAGAAATGTTAGCACCGGAAGTTGCCTTCAGATTGAAGAAAAGGCAAGCCCAACACCCATCAGAGTTTAGGTGGATGTTGGTTTTATATGGATGGAGGTCAATGGAAAAAACTCAGAATCTGAATGATGTTTCAACACAAAACTGGACTTAAAATGTACAGGGAAGTGAGGGCCACATTAACTTCAGTCGAGAAAAATGATTTAAAGTGAGAGCAGTTGGAAGACTTAGTGAGAGAAGTGAACGAGACCACTATGGGCATTCGGCCTTCCAGTAGCTTGAAGATGAAAAAATCAAACTCAAGAGCAGTCCCGAGTTTGTTCTTCAGACACTGAAATGTGTTGCAAGAAACACAGTCACAACAATATAATGATCAAACCTCCATCATCCTGCAACTATGACAGCTCGACTAGATCCTCCATGCCCAAGACATCCATTGTGAGAGGGAAAAGAAAACACATGGAAATGAATGAAACTGATCACGACACCACCGTGATCAAACCTACATCATAAAAACATAACAATCCTCGGCTGGATCCTCCATACCCAAGTGTTTTAGACAACATTTACAGACAAAAAGGAAAGAAACAGGAAACTAACTTCTTTTAACATGAAAGTCTCAAATCGATTACATAACCAGAGAACAACTCTAGCGTCACAAGCATTAAAAAATTGGGAGCTCTGCTCAACCAAGGACCTCCCTTCAAAATGACTCAAAACTACATATATATACTCAAAATATTTCGCCACTACAACATAGGCATGCTCGAGCTTCTCGTCCATATGTTGTGTCTTCTAGGTCAGACTGTGCATGCAGTGTTTTCTGCGCACGCAAGCTCGGAATGTCTGGGCTGACAAACTACCTCACGGTCAGACTTTTCTGACTTTCAATTTATGGGGGGAGACGATGTTTCAACCACCTCCCTCACCTTCATAACTGCTTCATCGGGATCGGGACGGGCGAGAGTCAACTCTGTACCTAGAGAATTTGGATAAAATCCATATGGTGGGTTTTTAAACCCCTTTTCTCGCATTTTCTCCACCCAGGGGCCAAATCCTTAGGAAAAACACCCCTTTTACAAAGATATGTGCTAACAGATTGCATAGTTGATAATTGATTTGATTGTGTTAGTAAATTGGACCATCATATTGGAGGAAGGTAGACGGAGATGCTCTACGAAAACCCTAACCCTGGGCTGTTTAGGTCTTCTTTCCTCAGGTTCGCAGTTCAATCTTGGTCCTAAGTCATGATTTTCTCTCCCGCATAGATTTTCTGGATGCTATGGTTTTTAGGAGTCATGGATGAGTTGGTTCATTATGGTTTTGATCATACAGATGGACAACTCATTTGGAATCTGCTAGATGGCACTTTCTCTGACAATGGCCATTCAGTTTAATCGCCTCTTGTCGAAAGTGTGAGGGACACTCTATCACCRGACCCATCTCGAAAGTCCTCCTCGGGTCTCTAGATGTTTGATGTGGGTTGAGTTTTTGTTGCTTCAGAAGTTGATCCTGTGCTTTGGGGGAATTTATCCCCTTTTCCTCTAGAGGTTTTTACAGATTCGTGGATTTCAGTCACTTCTTCRTTATATTTGGGTCCTTTTCCTCTGCCCTTTCTAGGGCTTTAAGGGAACCCCACCCTTCAGAATCTCGGTCATTTTCCTTCTCCTGATYAGCCRAAAATTCTTGGGTATTTTTTGTCCTTGCCTAGTCTGGTAAGTCCTCTTCCTGGCTAGAACCCTTACTTTTCCTCTTCTTCCCTCCAAGAGTCATGCTTTCCCTCCACTTTGGATCTGAATGAATTTTTGGCCCTTCATTCCTCCCCTTTCTCCACTGGGTGGTACCTTCCCCCTTGTTCCCCTCCTTCTATCTAGGAAAACAATGTCAAACCTATTAGTCTCAAGCTGGGGTTTACAATAGGAGAACCCTCGGTCCCAAAGTGGAAGAAATCTCATCCAATAATTTCCCTAGTCCCACATCCACTCTCTTTGGCCCTGGGAGATGACATCATGTTACCTAAGATTCTAGATCTTACTAAGAAGGTAGTGTTTAGACGTGAAAATGGGAGGCATTTTATCCAATAAATTCTTACATAATGGGTTTCCTTTTCGTGGAAGGACTTGGGGATAAAATTTTCTTCGGTTCATTCTCTAGTAAAAGGTTGGTTTATGTTCAAATTCTATTTAGCCATAGATGTGAGAAGGATTATTCGAGAACCTTGGTGTCTAGATTTGACTCCTCTTCTTCTGAAAATATGGACTCCTTTCTTTGACACAAATCAAGAGAAGATCGATGAACTTCCTATTTAGGTGTGGCTTCCCGAGCTGTCACCAGAATGTTGGAGTTGGAAATGTTTTGACAAAATTCGAAATACTCTTGGTACCTTCATGAAAGTGGATATGTATTTTTCCACTTCAGGTAAAATGTAGTGGCTCAGATCTTAGTATCTCTTAACATTAGAAAGGGTTTATCTGATACCCTTGAGCTTGTGCATGAAGGAAAAATATATAGTTAGTCGCTTGATTATAATGGCATTCCTTTCAAATTCCATATATTTCATAAGTACGAGAACATAGCAACATATTGTCTTCTTCCTATGAAGCATCATTTTATACAGGGGCCGAACCACGGGAAAAGGTCATCCCACTCTATACATTCAATTCGGGGTGTGATTTCTCCTCCTCCTTAGTCATGGGCCATGTATCGGTCTTGGAGAGAGGTAAATGCAAAAAAAACGGAGGTTGGGTCCCATGAGGGAAAAAGGGACATCACTACTCTTTCGTTAAAGGAGAAGGGAATGCGACATATAGAGGAATATTCCCCCTCATTTTTTGAGACCCAACTCAAAAAGCATGTAGAATCTCATTTGGGTATGCCCCTAGTCTCTCCTTTCTCTGTAAATTTCAAGTTTTTACAGTCTTTTTCTCATAATTTTTTGGATTTAAACAAGTTGAAAAATCTTCCTCTTTTCCTCATTTCTTTAGAATCCCTAGTGCATTTTTCCCCATGCCCCCCACTTTCCAGTCTCTCCTTTGTATCTTTCCCTCCTGCCCATGTTTCTCTGCCCCCCTCACAAAGTAAATATTACTCTTTTCTCTCTGACGAAGATTTCATTTGTTACAACTTGAGGTTCTGGTCGATTCTCTCCACAAACCGTTCAATTCCTCCTTCGACTGGTCTAGGTTTAAACCCCTCCCCGGTTTATTCACAAAAAGGGAGAGGAAAAAAATCCTTTCTGACAAAAGCACAAACTCGAGCAACCATTGATGTGGCAGCATGACGACAACTCTTTATCTCTAGGGCACTTAGAGAAAATCCTCCCCCAAAAGGGTTTTCTTAATGAAAATGATCTCTTTCAAATGTAGGGGGTTGGAAATCCCCTCAAAGCATCTCACCCTCCAAAGGTTGTTGGAGCTTTCACATCTTGATGTTGTTTTACTTCAAGAAACCCTCATAGAAGAGGTAGTGGTCGTTCAGATGCTAGAAAAGACACAAAAAGGTTTGACTTTTTTTGGATCAAATGTTTTTGGTCGCTCGGGAGGGTTGGCTATGGGATGGAACCCAAAAACTATAAATCTTGAAAACTCTTGGGATTTCACATCGAGTAAGGGAATGAAATTTTTTGTTCAATATTTGGGGAGATCCTTTACAGTCATAAACATTTATGGTCCCACACAATATCGTCCCCAGTTCTGGAGTGCCCTTCGGGAAAAAACTTTTTTAAAATACCCCTTTCTCATATTAGGTGGAGATCTAAATTTTTCAACAGGGGCGGATGAATCCTGGGGACATAGGTCCTAGACTGACTCTCTCTCAGATTTCTTTGTTAATAACTTGGAAGAAGCTAGGTTCATTGATGTTGCACCTAGAAAAATAAGTCCTACATGGAGAAATAAGAAACTGGGAGAGGATTATATCGCAAAGAGGTTGGACCGCTTCTTGATTTCCATCCCCCTGGTGGAAGAACCACTCCTTTTCAGACAATGAATTGGTACAGGAGGGGAGTTTGATCATTTCCCAATTTTCCTAGAAATAGCAGGAGCCTCCAGAAAACTGGCAAGCCCCTTTAATTTTAACTCTTCTTGGTTAAAAAAGGATAGCTTCCTAAATATAGTAAAGGAAGTTTGGACACCCATTGGCCATTCAGAAAGGGAAAATTTTCATTTTGCAAGGAATTAAAAGAACTAAAAATAGCTACAAAATCATGGGCAAAAAGGAGAAAGCACCAAATGAAACAGGACTCAATCCATATAGATGTTGACCTACAATCCCTTTACGAATCTATCAAAGGAGTCTTTGACAATCCAGAACAAAAAGAGTTACTAATTTATTTGGAGAAAAGCAGAAGGGAACTTCTACAAGCTAGAGAAAAAGAATGGAGACAAAAAATTTGGGCACTATGGCTGCATAGCAGTGATGAGAACACAAAATTATTTCAAGCCTATGCAAAAGGAAGGAAAATGGAAAACACTATCTGGGGAATCAAAGATTAGTTAGGGACATTACTTTCCTCTTTTGAAGACATGGAAAGGTTTGGCTCATCTCATTTCAAATCATTATACACAACTGATCAAAGAGTCTCCATTGATGCAGTCTTACAGATATCTCAACTGTTCCAGCGTTTTGTTGAAGAGGAGGAGAAGGAAGAACTTATGGCAGAAGTATCAGAAGAAGAATTAAAATAAGTTCTTCATAGATTTCAAAAATAAAAAATATTGGGCCCAGATGGTTGGTCCATAGACTTCTTTGTAGGTCTGTATGATTTCTTTAGCTAATACCTCCTCAAATTCATATAAGAATCAAGAACTAATAGTTTTATACATCCCCCTTTCAATGCCACCTTCATAGCTTTAAGTCCCAAGCAAGATGCCCCTGAAATCTTGGATGATTATAGGCCCATCTCACCATGCCATTGTATATATAAAATTATTGCAAAACTCATAAGCAGGAGAATAAAAGGCATCCTCTCTAAATGAATTTCTCAAGAGCGGTTTGGTTTTTTGGAAGGAAGACATATCCATGAAGCAATTGGTGTCCACCAGGAAGCCATGCACAACATAAAGACACAAAATAAAAAAGGGGTAGTACTAAAGATAGAGATTTAAAAGCAATATGATCGGGTCAGTTGGATTTACTTGAGATTACTTCTTACTCACCTGGATTTCGGATTTTATTTTATAAATTGGTTCATGAGTTGCATCTCCTCGGTCTCCTTTGTGGTTCTCATAAATGGAGCAGCCACCTCTTTCTTCCAAGCCAAGAGAGGACTTCGTCAGGGGTGCCCTTTTTCCCCTCTCATTTTCCTATTGGTGGAAGAGGGACTAAGAAGGGCTCTTTTGGAAGCCAAAAGTATAAGAACTTTTAACGGTATACCTCTTACCCATCTACTTTCCCTTACTCACTTTTTTTTTTTGGACGATTTGCTAATTTTATGCAATGGCCTAAGGGGTGATGTTGAACATTTGAGCACCATACTGGATATTTTTAGCAGGGCTATAGACATGAAAATAAACAACACATAATATACCCTCTCTACTCACCTAATGGATCCAAAAGAAGTCACTTTTTATAAAGCTTGTTTCCCTTATATGGAAAATCCACTAGATGAGGGATTAAAATATCTGGGTTTTCATTTAAAATCAAACTCTTATACCAAAGTGGATTGTGTTACACATCAAAATTAATCAACTGGATAAGTGTCGCATGTTCCTCTCAATTGTCGTAAGTGTCACATCTTCCTTACAACTTTTGCAAGTGTTGCAAGTTGTTCACAAGTGTCGCAAACATTGTTCAAGCATACTACCATAACGATGACACTAAGGAGGCACTTAAAACATCTCATACACTTGATTTGGAGAAGGGGAACTGGTTAACTGAAGTCAAGGAACTCTTAACACTTGAGAAGAGCTCTTAAACAAAGGTTCTGAGGGTGAGCGCTCCCCTACATCAGCCTTAGGAGCGCTGGCGCTCCCCTATAAGGCCTCAGGGAGCGTTATAACGCTTGTCTGCCCTTCTGAAGGAGCACTATCCACCTTTGGAGCACTGGCGCTTCCCTCAAGCTTCCTAAGGAGCACTACAATGCTCTGATGCCCCTTTTGAGGGAGCGCTGCCTAATCTGAGGCAGTAGTTGGCCCGTTGAGGAGAATAAGGGGAGGATCTTTCAAGTTTAGAAGGCAGTTGCATTCGAATTCTTGGTTCCATCAGGAGATCCCTGATTTAAGGAGGAAGTTCCTCAACTTGTTCTAAAGATAACTCAAGAGGTTAAGCTCCTCTTAACCTATATAAGAAGGCTCTATGATGGTGAAAAAGGGGGAAGAATTGCTAGCATGAAACCTATGATCTCATAGGAAACACACAGTCAGCCAAAGGAGACTGATCAGTGAAGTTGTTGTCATCCAGGTTGTGGATCTTTCAAGCAAGGGTTAAACGAAGGGGACTTGACGAAGCTGTCGCATTCGCATCTACGATTGTAAGTATTGTTGTCGTTATTCTCATTAATATGACACGCTTGGCCTGTTTCTTTCTAGTTTTTGTCTGATGTTACATGAACTTATCATTGATAGATAGATCTGTTTTCAAGCTAATATCAATAGAGTAGGAAGTGGTCGTATCTTGTTTGTCTACAGGACTCAGCGAGGAGCAAAGGATCGGAGCTCAAATCGGAGCGTGCAGGGACAAACGTCGATAAAGAGGTACTTCTATTCTCCTTCCTTCTCATGTGTTAGTTTGTGTATATTTGAAAGAAAGTTAGTGTCCACGTTAAGAATTTTCTGTCTTAGAGTTAGGGTCAAGCTCTTTGAGGCAATCTACCTGTCCGCAGGGAGATTTTCCTACAATAGATTGGACCTGGTTATTATGAAAGATTGAGAAAAGGTTAAAATATTGGAGCGTTATATGGTTATCTAGAGCATGTAGGTTTATCTTGGTAAAATTAGTCCTAGAGGTAATTCCAGTGTATTGGTTATATATGGCTTGGATTCCAAAGGGAATGCTGGAAAACATAAGGAAATTATGCTTCAAATTCCTTTGGGAAGGCCAAAAGGAGAGTTTTGTGATGCCCTGAATCAAATGGGATTCACTGGCATTGCCAAATCGTTTGGGGGAATGGGGCCTAAAAAATATACATTGTTTCTCCACCGCTCTTGCAACAAAGACATGCTGGAGACTTATCTCCTCTAACAATTTATGGTCAAAGGTTATTCAACAAAAATATATCAATCAAGATTCAATGGTGGATTGGATAAGAAGACTAGAAAAAAGGCACCAAAATGGATCCATCATGTGGAAATCTCTGGTAAAATACTTTGATGTTATCATTCAAGGCTTGGCTTGGAAGGTAGGAAAAGGAAACTCTCTCAGACTAGGCAGGGATCCATGGGTGGTCGCAAATGGTCAACACTTACTTCCCCAAAATATAATAGATAGTCTACATGAGATAGGTTTCTTTCACATGAATCAGATTGTAGATGATCACCAACTTTGATATGGAGTCAAGGTTGGAAAATGCACAAGCTATGAACTTGGAAGAACACTTTATAGTTCCTTGGAATGAGTATATCAGGGCTCTTAAATTAATCTATATGAGAATAAATGATCAGGAAGATGAATTACTATGGCATCACATCCCCTTTGGGGCATACTCCCCAAAAGAGGGTTATACTTTCCCGATGACTCTTCTTCATCAACAAGTCCTTGAATGGTGGTGGAAGGGGATTTGGAAAGAAAAATGCCCCATCAAGGATAGAGTTTTCATGTGGTGTCTTTTAAAGAAAAAGGTCCCTACTTGGGATAGGATGAAACTCGGGGTTTAGAAGGTATGGGATGGTGTCCCTTATGCAAGGGAGAGGAGGAAACATCTATACATCTTTTCCTGGGATGTCCTTTTACTATTCAAACATGGATAAATGTCTCATATGTTTTGGGTCATCAGTGCAATTGGCACAAAACATCCATTGAATAAGCCTGGAAGTCGTGGGTACAAATTTACAGATACAAAATGTTCAAGGCACTTTCCCTCCTCATTATTTGGGGAATTTGGATTGCTAGGAATTCTGCTATTTTCAAGGAAAAAGAATCCTTTCTGGAGCTTATTGTAGCAAAAATCCTAGCTATCCTAGCACATTTTCCATAAGAAAAATATCTACCTCCCCCAAGGCAGTTAGTGGAAGAACATATAAACCCCTCTAGACCTTGGGATTTTTTTGATGGTTCCTCCAAATACGATGGAGATCATTGTGGGGGAGGAGGAGTTTTCAACCTTTCTCCAACACACTCCTTTAAGTTAAAGTGGGGTCTGGGTCAGGGATCAAATAATTATGCAAAACTTATGGATTTAAAGCTCCTGATCAATTTTGTTTGGGAAAAAGGGCTTTTATATCTTCAGATCTTCGAGGATTCTATGGTGGTCATCAACTAGATGAGGAAAACACTAAAGTGCCACAACATATTTCTTGCAACATTACTTGAAGAAGTATTTTAATTATAGATATATTTACAAATATGTCTTTCAACCATGTCTACAGGGAAACAAATGGTATAGCAGACTACTTATATAAAGAGGGCACTTCTATGGCTCACAGGAAGTGGCACATCTTAGAGTTGTTGGATGGATAGAGCCAAGAACATTATCAAAGGCCCTTTATAGAAAAACCAACCCCATTTGTTTAAAGAGTAATTTACACCTTTTGTATATAAGATGGCGTATTCTAGTGCATAAGAAACAATGCAACGATTTTTATGGACAAGGTCTTCATGAGACACATATAGGTTCAATTTCA
>JASDQU010504275.1:11119-26920 GCA_032191745.1 Picea mariana | reverse complement strand
AAGATGATAAGCCTTTCCAAATGCTAAATAGATATCAGTCTAAGTAAACCAAAAGAAACAGTTTGGATTTATTAGCTGAAGCAGCTTCATTTGTGCTTCATGGAAATTTGACAGTTTAAGAACCCTAAAAATTGTGATAGAGGATGGATTATGAGATAACCCTTTTTTGTTTCTCATTTATAAAGGTATCACATTTCTTTTTGTAATGGTTAGCTACAACTTGGGCGAAGAAAATCTTTAAAAAGCGGGAAAAATTATTTTTGATAAGTCGCTACAGGAAGTTCTTGCAATCGCATTCACAGTAAAAATAGAGGCGCTACCGGAACGCCTGTAGCAACCTATTTTGATACAAATACCACCCAGTTTCCTATTTTTACAAGCAGAGGAAGGCTATAAACTATGTTATCATCTAATGGATTAGTTGGTAAGGCTATGCACCATTTATGGATCTAAAATCTATATTGGGATGCAGATATTAATGAAGATTAGTCACATGTTGCTGAGTTGCCAAAGGCTAGGTTCAAGTTGAGCATCGAAGATTGGATATATCTGGGATGGATAAAGAGAAAAAAACATTGTCATCATTCGAATGGAGAACAAGTCCAGTGAAGAGTGTTGCGTGTAAGGTTGTTTCCTTGATCTGAGGAACCTTTTTGTAAAACAATATTATTTTGTATACCAGCTATTAGAAGCTCAAATTCGTCTTGAGTTTTTGAAGAGATTTTTTTTGAGGTATCCCTGATTCTCAAGATTGATCATAAATACATGTAACCGATATGAAACACTATATAATGAGTGACGTAGAAGAAGAAAAAGGGGAGGGGGGATCCATGCTTTCCTTAAAAGAGTTATATCTTATTTAACTGTTTTGATCCACTTTCTTCGTGTAAAGATTTCAGTGGTTAATGAAGTCATTAGTTGGTGTGTATCTTTATCTTTTGTTTCTCATTTCTAGTTCCTTGTCTTGAACACATTGTTACTATTATATGTATATATAGTTGTATGTATGTGCTGAGAGGATTTCCCTATTTTCATAGTGCAATATTCACCACATATGTGTTTAAGAACTTTTAAATCTGGTTCATGAAGGATTTTTTATTTTAAGATTTATTCTTCTACTGTTAATTATATTTAAGACCAGTTGCTCTTGTATGGTTATCAGTTTTTGTTATTCTCCTTCATACATACCTTACTCTCATTTAACACAAATAAGGTTTTTCTTACCTAAAATGTTGAACATATAGAAGAGGTCCTAATAGTTTACCCATTGAATTCCATTTAAGACTAAGAGTGTGATCCCTCCAACTCTTTAAAATTACATTCTTTAAACATTCGAAACAAGTTGTGCTAGGCTTGTTCCTAAGGTAGTCTAGGAACAACTTCTAGTGCTAACACAACTAAATAAAAGTCATAGAAAATGTTGCAAGTTGTATTCTATGATAGCTATGAACAAGAAAGAGGAAACAATGAACATAGTTCAACATCTTATACTATCATAATTTTCAAATGTTTTTCTAGAAGAGTTACCTGGACTACTGCCTAAGCAAGAGTTGGAGTTCACAATTGAACTCAAACTAGGAATTGATCCTATCTCAAAGGCTCTTTATCGCATGGAAATCCTATAATTGTGAGATTTGTCGATGCAACTCCAAGAATTGTTGGAATCAGTAATTATTCATTATAGTATATCATTGTGAGGAGAATCAATGATATTTGTAAATAAGAAAGATGGATCATGGAGGTTTTTCATCGACTATTGATAGTTGAATAAAGAAACCATAACAAACAACATATGTTTCCCAGGATTGATGATCTATTTGATTGAATGAAAGGGGTGACTATATTTCAAAGATTTATTTAAGATTGGGATATCATCAATTAAGAATTATGGAAGAGGACATTCCTATGACAACATTTAATATTTTTTTGGTCATCATGAGTTTGTAATGGTGCCATTTGGGTTGACAAATGCGCTAGCTATGTTTATGAGTTTCATTAATGGGGTATTTCAACAATAGCTTGATGATTTCGTACAAGTTTTTTTGGATGATATTTTGATATGTTCAAGGACACCATAGGAGCACGAAGAGCATTTGAATCTAGTATTGCAGTGTCTTAGAGATAATAATTTGTATGCTAAACTCTCTAAATGTTGTTTCTTCAAATGGGAGATTCATTATTTGGGTCACATCATTTCAGGAGAAGTAATTGTTGTGGATCTAACAAATATAGAAGCTATTATGGAATGGTTGTCTCCTACAAATGTACATGAAGTACACAATTTTATGGGCTTGGTTGGTTATTATAGGTGATTTGCATAAGGTTTTGAAGATTATGGATCATGTCACAAAATTACAAAATAAAAATAAGAAATTTATATGGTGTTGGCACAAGGGCAGACCTAGGGTTCAACACTTTAGCAGCGCACCAACAAAACCCTAAATACTGGCCCTTTCGGAAACACCTGCGAAGCAGATGAAGTCTCACTCAAGGTAGACGCAGAGGTGGTTGTAGGACTCAAATGTCTACAACCTAGCTGGGACACAGATCTGTGATTACAATACCTTAACAGAGCACTTAGAAGTTAACATTCATCAACATTTATTTGTTATTCACATCACAGATTAAAACCCTAATTACATAACAACACAATATTCAACCAGATCTAATACATCCAACACTTAACACATAGAAATATATCAGATCTAGCATTCGTTCACATTACTAAGAACTAAGATATTATATCAGATGCATCTAATATATATCATTGTACTAAGCATACATCACATCAATAACATAGAAACCATAATGCACAAAGAAACCACAACACAAGATATACGTGGTTCACCCCAGTGTGGGGCTACGTCCACCAACTCTTCTCTTCTTTATTGTCTTATTTCAATATTCTACAAGCACATAGCCACAAGAACCTACTCTGCATAGGACATGAGATCTACGCGCATCTCACCAGATCCTCCTTCCCCGAGCTATGTTTAAGAACAAAAGCCTTCTTACAATCACTTACACTTAGATATGCAAGTTCATAACACATAGTAAGCACAAATCCCTTTGCAGTCACATAGATCAAACTCTAGCACTTAGCATACTCGCCTCATTACCCTTAGCACCACCTACTTACGTCGCCTATCTTTCTATTTATACATTACAAATGGGGCCTAAACATGGGTAAACCCATGGGCTGACATCCCATACCCGTTACATAAACCCTAAACCCAAAGATGCCCTAAGAAGAGGTCGATATCCGCGATCTCCGCTTTGCCTTATGCTCCACCTTCGACCAGCCTGTCGAAGTCCCAAAATTGGTCAAACGTGACCATGGTTCTCCAAAACTTGGTCAAGGGCCAACAAGCCCCCAACACTCACCTATGACTTATCCCGAGTCCCTCTCATCTGGGTAACTCTACCTCAAATGGCTCGATCTTGGCTCGAGCTTCTTCGACCTATTGCTTCGCCAAAGCCTCTTGTTCGACGAGCTCTTGAATGACCTTCTCAGTGACAGGTTCTTTCTATTGAAGCTAGGTTTGAAAAATTTTCACCTTTAAAACTAAAAATTTTCTCTTTTGGGATTCGGTTTTTCATAAGGTATAATCCTCGCTATCAGTCCAAAAGACCGATACCGAAGTCCCGAAATGATTTCATTTCTTCGTTATAACTAAAGACAAGAAGCTCAAATGTTATTAAAGTCTAGATAGACGTTCTGTAAAGTAATTTAAATCGCGATAATTTAAAACCCTAAAGGAGTTAATTAACCATCTTTTTAACCTTTCAGGATTCGGGGTTTACTCAGAACAATATCTCTTCAATACATTTTGAATTGCAAAATCCCAATTCCCGATTTCCCGAAAGAAGTGAAAGTCAGTCTTAATCCCGGTTAATTTAAAACTATCCTCATCGCGATTTCGGGATTCAGGGTTTAGTGTCGACATACCTCATGTAACTGTGATTCTCAAAACCCTGAAACGTGAAGCCACAACTCAGTACCGAATTTTAAAGAGAACTAACTTCTTTTTAAAAAATATATATATACATTTAATGGTAATTAAACTTCTTAAGTACTTTCTTTTCGACCTCCGTCAAAAGAAGTTTTTTGAATGTTGATTTTAGAATTGCTGAAATATGACCACATTAATAATGGATAGATCGTGATTTCTACGACACAAATGCGTATCTTAGAGATATTCTCCGCATTAAAGGTATTAAATTCTTGACAGCTGCATCAGTACTTTCACCATAAAATGAGTTAAAAGAAAACTAGAGGTCTATGTTTTGAAGCTTATTCTCACTTTTTCTATCAGAAATAGGATAATACAGCCGAGCTTTCACACCTCTCTTCGGTGACAGGTTTTCTTTCCAATACAAAGTCATGGCACCAAAGAAGGGACCCAAAAAGAGTGAATATACAACTAAGATTTCCAGCCCAGAGGGAGATGTCATATCAGACACCACACCACATGCTATCGACTCAATTAAATCATGGAGATAGATTTATGAAAATCTAGACTGTGAGATGAAAAATTCCCCTAGCGATTCCAAAAATCACCTTCAAGACATAGCAGAATCAGAGCTTCACAAAATTGCAACACACCCACGGCTCATGGCATACAACAACATGGTCATTTGGGCTTTGGAAAAAGTTGATATTCTGACGAGAAGCATTTTAAATGATCAAGGAGCCATTATCGGCTCATTCAGACCTAAACATATCCAGGTTATGTACAAACTCTCACCCAATCCTAATTTCATTTATAATGCCGAATTTATAGCGGAATTCCAGAGAAAGGAATGCACTGAGGAAAACCAAACTAACCCTGATTTAATCATACCTCATGGACGCAATTTGTTTTATGACTCCATTTCCCCTGATGAATTGGAGTTGGAGCATAACCTGCCCTGAACCCCTTCACGAATATCACTCTGAGTTGTGGGAAGAAAATGCAAAAAAATTGTTTTACGAAATTTTCCATTTCGTGGTGATACCCATGCATAAAAGGTGGTATTGGAATAGAGCTAAAGGAAGCTCAAAAGAAGTCTTGGCCCATCTTCCCTGTGCACATCGGGAAATTTTCATTACTAAATTTGGGACATTCTATGGTGGAAGCAAAAGCACTGGAAGAAATTAAACTGGTAAATATTGAGTACAAGAGGCATGACCCTTATCAATTAGTGAATAAACACTTGATACACTGTAATATGAAATCCTATGAACATGAGGAGTCCCCTTGGGACAACGTGTTCAAAGGGACCAAATCTTATAAAGAAGTGTTGGAAAGAGTACAGACATTGTCGTCTGATCTGCAAGTCAGCTTTCAGACCTTTCAGAGGCATCGATGGAGTGGTCTGCCCTAAGTACTTCAAGGGGAATAAATTACCCTCCCCCAGGAGAAAGAAAGCCTTCCACAAGGTTTCGAGCAGGAAGCACAAAAGAAGGTAAATCCCAAAAAGGCCCTACAGGATGTGGAAAGGCCTCCACCAAGAAAAAATACCGAAGCAGAGAAAAGATCAGGGAGACCTCCCAAGTCTGGTAAGCCTACTCCCACTTCATCACCAAAGGTTGATGTCAACATGCCTAAGGCAGTAGTAGGAGGGAAAGGATCTATGGAGCTAGGGAGTCATATAGCCTCCTTAACTCCCTTACAGTCCACTTTTGGACCGCCATAGATGGGAGCTCTTTTTGTTGATGACCTTACCTCCATTCCCATAGATGAGATTCCTCCTTCCGATTATTTTTTCAGTAGAAAAAGGAAGGTGGTCCTGAAATAGGAGATGCATAAGAGGGAGGGGAACATGTTTAAAAAAATTAAGTCCTGATAGACGGACAAAATTTGGAGGAAGAAGATTTCGCTACAAAGGTAGTAGGTTCCATGGGAGCCATGGCAACAACAAACTTTTTTACCGTGGGAAAAATCATAACAAGGATAAAGAAGAGTGATAAAATCATAGCACAATTGTGAGAGCAATTAAAGAATGCCGAGGAAAACATTAAAGAAGAAATGAGTAAAAGTCTGGAGCAGACAAGGGCTGCCAAAAGGTTAGAGGTTCAATCGCTCAAAACAAGTTTGGACGAAATGAGCCAGGAAATACAAACAAATCAGCTACAGATTACTTAGCAAAAGGAGAACGAAGAACAGTTGCAGGATAGATTAATATCAATGGAAGATCAGATTATAGACATAAAATCTTTCCAGGCCTAGTCACTGGAAGTGCATTCAAAAATAGAAATTGAACAATAGAAATTGATTTCCAAGATAGAAATTATTCAAAATCACTTTCAAAAAGTAGATAGTGCCTTTGAAAATATTATCCTAAGAGAAAAATAAGCCAAAGTTGTGAGGATTACTCTCCAAAAGGAAATTATATATTCGACAGGTGAAGAGGTATCCAAAACTATGAAAGCATCAGCCACAGAGAAAATCAGAGGCGACATCATGCTCAAGCTATGGGAAACCAACATAAATGAAAGAAAAAGAATAGCCAAAGAAATCAAAGATGACTGTGAAGAAGTTTTTGATCTTTTAGACAAAGGGTCATTAAATATTGGAAAAGGCCAGTGTATAGGACTTTTGGGATAGATCAATATTGTAAGACATCAATTAAATTTTTGGGAAAATTTGAGTGAAATCCAAATGGAAATTTCACAACTAAGAAAAATCGATGTCACCCTAGTGGACGGGTTGTTAGTTGAGCCTAAATTAAAGCTGCAATCAATAAAGTTTGCAGATAAAGGAGTTGATGACCATCTTTCTCTAAGATTCAGAGAAAGGTTTATCTGTTCGAGGCAAGAGATTTTCCAGAACCCCCTAGAAATTTTACATAGTTCCTGGAGAAATGCATTAAATGTATTGAATCAAAAGAAGGAGTGTCATCAGCAAAGTAAAAGTATTATTTGGAAGAGTTCCACTTCTAAGAAAATAGAAAAATGGAGAAGATCATGAAAATGGTTTTGGATCTATTTTTTAACAAATAGTTAGTTTCTAAGAGTTCGGAAATCACCAAACGTCCTAAGATTGGTGGTTTTGTATAAATGTAATTTTTCAAGACTAAGAAAAGGCTTTTTTCTGGAGTGAATTGTAAAGAGATAAATTCATTTTGCCTAGATTAATACAATATAGATTGAATATTCCAGATCTGGTCAAGCCTGAGTTATGTGTTTCTCTATCATTCTATTTTTATTTCATACTTTCGTTTGAAGTGTTTCATATGGTAATTTCTATTATAGTAATTGAAACAGTCAGATTATCTAATCATTTGCAGTTTTTCCTCTGTATCGGCTTTCAGAAGATATAAGACCTATAAATGTTTTGGGACTCTGAAACTGTATACTTATACAAAGTTATGATCCCTTTTCTTGTATTAACTTAAAATGAGACTCTTTTTAAATTGATGCCTCATTTTTGTTATACAACTACATGTTTCCTTTTTCTTCATTCCGTCCACTGTCTCCTTTAAATTTGACTCAGACACTAGAAAAGGCCTTTATTTCTGTTATACTATTAATTCATAATGTGGAATTTCTATTTTTATAATTTTGAACCAGAAATTTGTGACCCTCGAAAATATTCTTGATTTACAAAAAAGAAACCCTCAGCTTTCATGACTGTTCCGGTTACTAGGCAGCCCAATATAGAACCCGGTCTATCAGATCAAATGAGAATTTCATTAAACCTATTCAATACCATCCTACAAACAACAAATACATGGGTAGAACTTGAAATATCATGGGTTGCAATTGAAAGGGATATTAGCATTCAAGAACAATGGGAAGCTAGACAGAGACAGTTAAGGAACCAACTGTGATCTCAGTTTCCTTTAAACTTTTTCTTTTTACCCATTAATTATCTCTACCCTTTTTGGATGCCTTGACGGTATACTTTACAGCCTTAAAGTATAAACTCAGGAACAACATCTTTTTGGCGCCGTTGTTGGGGAACAAAGAAATGAATCTTTTCCCTAGGAAGAACGACATTGACACTTTCTTTCTTTGATAGTGAACAAAGATTGAAAAACCTTCTAAAGCTAATTTTATCTTTCACTTGGTGACTCCACAATTTTTAAACTGGCTTCTAGCCGAAAGAACACTAGAAACAACCCAAACGACAAGCAGACTTCACCAGTTTTTGATCCGGAAAAGATTTTAAAATCAAGAAGGTCTCTTAGACAAATCATTTCACCGACACATGTCATCTGTCAACCAAATTCTTCATGGTTGAACATCAGAGGAACACTTGAGAGATCCCTCTCCCTCCCCCTGTCTATCGATATGTGCTCTTTTCTTGAAGTCCACACTCCTACTACCGAATGCCTCGACGAATGTTCTGTGTATCCTGATTTAACCCTTGTCAATTCTCCGATATATTTGTCTTACAAGCCTGGAGAAAAAAAATTTCTTCACCGTCAGCCTTCTTTTTCCAGTTTCCTGTGTCTTGATGATCAGTTCCCCACAACCTTTCTATCACGTTCAAGTACAACCCTAGTTTCAATCTCAAATCTATCAATGTCTTCACATGGAGGTGCAGGGGCTGGAGGAGGTGCTGTAGGTGGTGTCGCAGGCGGCCAAGTACCGCTCCCTGGAATTTTTTCTAAGGTGACTGCCAGATATGCCCCTCTTGTCCTCCTAGTTCCCCTACATGACCTTCTAGAGAATTACATGAAAAATCTCCCAAAATTTACAAGGGAAGGCGATTTAACCACACAAGAGCACATCAATTTCTTTGACCAATTCGTCGATATCCTAGGACTCGAACACGAAGATGTCTACTCTAGAATCTTAGTACAAACTTTCGAAGGGCAGGTCAGAACTTGGTTCTAAGGCTTAGCAACGGTATCTTTAAGGTCATACGATGAACTTGAAAGTTCTTTCATCGGGAAGTGGGGGGAAAGAAAAGATCACCTCTATTATTTGACGGAGTTTGGGGCTCTTAGAAAGAAAAAATTGGAATCAGTTCTCGAGTTCACCAAAAGATTTAATAAATTGTACAATAAAATTCCCATCGAGGTCAAACCTTCTCAGCCTGCAGTGAAAGTAACTTTCGTTGGAGCTTTCGACCCCGATTTTGCCTTACTATTGAAAGAGAGGAGATAAGTAGACCTCACCAAGATGCAAGACGATGCCCTAGAAATCGAATCAAACATGACAGCTTCAGGAAAGCTAAAAGCCAAAATGGAGGCTGGGAACAAAGAAAGCAGAAGATACAGAGAACAAGGAGGATCTTCAGGGTCAGGAAGATCTTCGGGAGACAAAATGGATGACATGGCTAGGATAATTAAAGAACTGTCTAATAAGATTTCGAAAATGGAATTAGAGCAGACTAAAAATGACCATTTTCCCAGAAAGGATTTCAGAAGGAATCTCAATCCTCAAGTCCCACAAAGATAGATTAAGAATGAGGATCAGAAAATTCCAACCCCCTTCAAGAGTGAAAAATTCATTGGAGAGGAAGATTTAGAAGATTTTGAGGAATTAGAGGAAGATATAAATAATCTGGGTGATGACAAGCCACAACCCTATTTATCAAGACAAGATTATGAAAAATTCTTAAATAAAGAAAATAGTTTGGAAAATGACCTAAATGATATTACTTCTAAAGTTTTGACCTACTAAGGTATTGCCAATGGTATAATGGCCGAGCTTCAACAGAAGTACAATCTAAGACCTAGAAACAAGAGTCTTACAATCACCCAAAAGAAAAAGATCTTGTCGAGGAGTGAGACAGACGAGATAGTTTCAAAAGATGTTGAAAAATAGATTGTAAAACCTGACCAAACGGACACACAACCTACCAAGACTAAGGTAGCTGAAACACTCACAGTCAAAACACCGAAAGTGAAAGTTTCTGCAACCAAAATAAAACCTTCACCACAAAAGAAAGCTGATAATAAGGGAGTCGTAGCCCAAAACGTTGAGAATGACAAAATTGTGGGAAATTTCAATCTGGAAAACGAAATCAATAAAATCAAGATCCCCATACCTCTTGTCGAGCTAGAAAAAAATCCAACGTACAGAAAACAAATTGCCAAGTCGATTAGATTTTCGGAAGATGAAAGCCAAGACAACGTCATTAACTTAGAATATGACAAGCCGAACATAGTTTTTGGCCCCCATTTTGAAAGTGCCAAAGACATTGTTGCTCCCTTCTATATCACGTTAACCTTGTTTGACCAACTACTCCGTAACTGTATTCTTGATTCTGGAGCATCCCACAAACTAATTCCTAAAGCCATTATGGATAAATTGGGTCTCGAAATTACTAGGCCTTATGGAGATTTATATTCTTTCGATTCTAGAAAATTTAAAAGTATAGGCATGATTAAAGACTTGGTAGTAAATCTGGCTCAAATACCTGTGAAAAGCATTCTCATGGACGTAGTGGTCACCGATATCCCTCTAAAATATGGTATGGTATTATCTAGATCCTAGGGTACCAAGCTTGGGGGCTCCCTCCAGCTTGACATGACATATGCTACGATCCCAGTTTTTGGAGGACAGTTTACACGCCTGTACAGAGAGACCAGGTTAGCTTTCAGGGTAAGTGATCCGTGCAACCCAAACAATCACCCTGTATATATTGTTGATCAGGATCTAGGTAATTGTATCTTATCCATTGACGATGATATTGTTTTAGGTATAGATGAAAGTTGTACAGAAGAAAAAACAAAAAAAAGAAAAAAATAAACAAAATGTATATAGCACTGGTGTGTGGAAGATGTTTTTTTACAACGCTTCATCTTACCTTCGAGCCGGAGCAGGGGCACTCCTTGTGGCCCCTGATAATCAATTCATAATCCCTTTTTCCTATATACTTCAGTGGAATGTGGACCACACTAATAGTGTATGCGAGTATGAAGCCTTAGTATTAGGGTTGGAAGCCACTAGGAGAATGAAAATAAAAAACCTCGAAATCTTTGGTGATGCTGAGCTAATCGTAAAACAAGTAAACCAATAGTACCAGACCAAACATCCTAGGCTGAGGTCTTACAGGAATTGCGTCTGGGATCTGATCGAAAATTTCTTCTCCTCTATCAAAGTCCACTACATTCCAAGAACTGAAAACCAACAGGCCGATGCGTTAGCCAAAGCAGCCTCAACCTTCACACCTCCCACCGCTTTCAAACTAAAATATCATATACAAATGAGACATCGACCTTCCATACCCAATAACATACAACACTGGAAAGTTTTTGAGGATGACAAACCACTGCATGAATTTTTATAAGCGATAGACGAATTTTCCGAAAATAATGCTGACCAAGAAAACCAGAATGATCCTATTTGGATCATGCAGGAAGGGGAAGACCCTAAGGAATTTCACGATAAAATCGCCAATCATCGTATGCTTGTTCTAAAAAATAATTAGATCCCCAAGGGCCTAATTCCCTTGGAAAGGTTATTTAATCAAGACGATATCCCTTTAAGATCCACCTTACAACCGCAACCTGAAGAGGTTGAGGACTGTGACATAGGTACCAAAGAAAACCCTCGGTTGGTGAAACTATCCAAATACCTGCCCCCAAAAACCAAAAGTAAATACGCTTAGTTGCTTATAAAGTATAAAGACATTTTCACTTGGTCTTATGACGAATTGAGAACTTATGATACTTCTATAATTGAACATAAAATTTCTCTGAAACCTGGTGTCAAGCCTTTTAAACAGAAACTCAAATAGATAAACCCTATTATGCTACCAGTAATTGAAAGGGAAGTCAAAAAACTCTTTGACACTAAAATCATCGTCCCACTAAGATATTCTGAGTGGGTGGCTAATTTAGTCCCAGTAAGTAAGAAAAATGGTGAAATCAAACTGTGTGTTGATTTTAGAAACCTGAACCGATCATCACTCAAAGACAATTATCCATTTCCTAAGATGGACCACATTTTAGAGAGAGTAGTTGGAGCTAACAAAATGTCAATGATTGATGGTTTTTCAGGTTACAATCAGATCGCAGTACACCATGATGATAAGAAAAAAATAGCTTTCACTACCCCTTGGGGTACCTTCATGTACGATAAAATGCCTTTTGGCTTGATGAATGCAGGGGAAACCTTCCAGCGAGCCATGGACATCGCCTTCGTGGGTGAGAAAGATAAATTCATTGTTATCTATCTCGATGATCTGACCGTTTTTTCAAAAATTTATACAGAACATCTAGTGCACCTAAAGAAAACTTTCGAGAAATGTTGTAAATTCAGTTCTTCCCTCAATCCCAAAAAATCCCATTTCTCTATGCAAGAAGGTAAGATATTAGGTCATGTGGTGTCAAAAGATGGAATCAAAATCGATCCTAAAAGAATTGAGGCTATAGATGCTATAAATATCCCTAGAAATGTAAAAGAAATCTAATCCTTCCTAGGGAAAATAAATTTATTGAGAAGATTTATCCCTAAATTCGCTGAAATTGTGAAGTTGATCACAGATATGTTGAAAAAGAACAGTGAGATGAAGTGGACAAGTTGATCTAGGAGGATCCTTAGGTCCAAAAAATGCTCAAAAAATAAAGTCTCAGAATTGGATGAAACCAACACCATTGCGTCTGGCTCATTCTCCTAATTCCGTCCATATATTTACTTTCTCAAATGGACGTTGTATGCGAGAGTTATTGTACTCTGACTGTTTTCCCAAATAGGCAAAAAGTCAACAGGTACAGTCAAATGATGACATTAGCATGACATCAGGAGTGTTGACATGGCAGAGACAAGTGGCGATAAGTGGCGGTCTAGTAGAAGGTGACTGGTCAGTGACAGGGATCCAACCAACAACTGACAAGTGGAATTTGTTTTGGCAAATGGTTGGCTACAAGTGGCCTAGTCATGGGCTGCCACGTGGCACCATGGTATTGGTTAATGGTTGGTGGAAAAAGTTTTATTGGAGTCCATGGGGTTTGATTTCATGACCTCTTGGGTCAGCCTAAGCCTCTAACAAAGGTCCCTTGCCAACACGCCCACCATATTACTTGTTAAATGATATGCATTTTAATTTATTTAAATGTATTACTATATGGTGGAGAAAAGGAGCTGGGGCTAAGCCCCAGACCACGGGTGCGTTATGTTTATATGACCATCGCTTAGCATAAAGGGGAATGGGATTTTTTAACCACCAGTGCATGGATAGGACCCCGATTCCAGCACCCTCCACCTTTTACTACGGGGATGGAACCACGGGTGAGGCATTGTTTTTAGGGGCGTGGTCCCATCATTGCACAGCATGTGACCGGGGTTCAAGGGATAGGGGCCAGCGTGCAGCCCAAAGGGCTGGAAATTGGCCATATTAAGCCCATGTGACCACTTCAAAGAGGGCGTGCACCTGAGATTTGGGGGTTAAAGCCCTATATTTAACAAAAAGTGGGTTTTTAAACCTGTTATGCTATTTTTTAAATTAATGGCCCGATATTATGACCAGAAAGTGGTTTTTTGGGCATATCTTGGCTATTTGGAGGGAGATTTGATCCCATAAAGAGGCCAAATCTTGAGGGAAGTTGGGATTCCTCATCTGAGCCTTGAAAACTATAAGAACCAGGATTTTTGAAGGTTGTAGGAGTCTTTTGTATGCAGGGAAATTGAGGAGCAACATTGTAAATTTGTCCATTTCTCATGAATTGAGGGGCATTTTGGTCATGTTGGAGAGGAGAGTTTGGGAGCATGATTGGATCTGAGCAGGGAGTTCTTGCACAACAGACCAAGAACATGTTGTAACAACAATAAATCCAATGTAAGAGAACTTGAGAAGTTTGATGAGAAATAAAAAGAGGTCCTCCACTTGGAAGCGGGCCCGGAGACGTAGCCAAAGATTGGTGAACTCCGTTAACAACTTTCTTGTCTCCTTTTTATTTATTGGTTGTTGTTATTCTATCTATTATGCAACATGATTGATGAGGCTGATCTCTTTAAATTATTAAGCATCTAATAATTGTCATTTTGTTAAACTACATCTTGATTTTTGGATCAAGTAATTTGGTATCAAAGCTTTGGTTGTTTTGGAAGGTTTAACAAAGTGTAGGGTGGATGCTTACAAGATCCAAATCTCAGAAAGGAGAAGGATCATTGGCTGAATTCATTCCTGAGATAGAACGATTGTTAAGGAAGAAAAGAATGGCTTCAGAAGGAGATCTTTCTCCACGAACCAAGAAACTAGAAGATGCACTTTTCTCCATGTCTGAAATGGTCAAAGTGTTGTATGAGGATTTCTTGGAGAGAAAGAAACCAGCCTTGGGAGAGATCTTAATGAAAGGTAAAAGTGAAGGGGAAGGAGAGTCTTCAAAGCCTCCTCCTATGCCACCTTCACTGCCATCTTCTCCTTCTTCTTCTAGTTCTACATCAAATGCTAGTTCTCATTCTATAACGTCTACCATACAAAAACAAACACATAAGCATAAGTCTAATATGCCTTTGTTAAAACTAGATGTTAAGTTTGAGTTGCCTTTGTATGATGGAGAACTAAATGTAGAAAATTTAGATAATTGGATAAGATAAATTGAAGTGTATTGCAGGATACAGAGAATCATAGATGAAGAGACTATGATCCAGCTTGCTAGTCTCAAGATGGGAGGAACCGCCCTTGTTTGGTGGGAAAGCAGGACAAAACAAGATCTTAAGAAGTTTGGTAAGACTCTCTATTCATGTCTTGATTTTACATCCACTTTACGAAAGCAATTTTATCCTCTAGCTTACATGAAACAAGCTATTATGTCATGGCAGAATTTTAGACAGTTAAAAGGACAAACTGTTCAAAGTTATACACAGGAGTTTCGCAAAAGAGCTTTGTTTTTGGGAATATCATTGGATACTCAAGAGACACTGCATAAGTATATAGGTGGTTTTCATAGTTATTTGTGACATACCATTCTTATGTTTAATCCTACTAGTTTTAGATGAGGTGTGTGTACAAGCGACTCATCTTGAATCTAGAGGCAAGAATGTAAATGTTGATTTTGTAAAACCATTTAAATCTACTGAAGGAAAGTTTAAAGGAAAGGGTAAAGAGAAGTTCAAAGGAAAGAAAACTTATACAGTGAAGAAAGAGAAACCTATGTGTACTCATTATAAGAAGGATCGTTGTTGGATCCTTCACCCAGAGTTGAAACCAGCAAAGTTCGAGAATAAAGGAAAACCAAAGACTACTGCAACAACCCAAGTCAATTTGGGGTCAGATTCGGGAGATGAGACAAAGGTCACAGTCATGGGAATCAAAGGTAAAAATTATGAAGCTAGTACAAGTTCTTCAATTCAGTCTTTAAAATTTGATAATGAAGTTGATGAGGTCAAACGAACAGAACTTTTTCCTATAAGAGCAATTTCCAAACATACAAAAATTGATGCTCTATTTGACAGTGGCTCACAAGTAAATTTGATATCAAAAGAAATCGTTAAAAAGTTGGGATTAATCACTAAACCTCATAAGAAACCATATCCCTTAGGATGGATTCATAATGATAATCAATTGCAGGTGGAAAGACAATGTGTCCTAAAGTTTGCAATTAATTCACAATTCATAGATGAGGTTGAGTTGGAAGTAGTTCCACTAGATATATGTGGTATTGTACTTGGAAGTCCATATTTGTATGATATAAAAGAAATATTCTATCGTCAAGACAATAAGTATCAATTAACTAAAGATGGAAAAGAATATATAGTAAGGGCTCATCAAAAGAAATTGAATTTATCACTAATCAACTCAGGACAGATGAAGAGGATTGTAAATGTCAGTAAGCGATATCTCTTAATGGTGGTAAAAGCTAAAGACACTGTTGAAATGGATACTTTCAAAGATTGTGATGCAAAGTTAAAAGATG
>JASDQU010504274.1:119455-133989 GCA_032191745.1 Picea mariana | reverse complement strand
ATCTTTAATTATTCGGGCCATATCATCCACTCTATCGTCAGTGTATCTATTTGACTCGGAAGGACCTGCTGGTTCCCTATAGCATCTATTATCACGGTTGACTGTTTCTACTTTAGCCTTTAACTTACCTGAAGCCATCATATTAGATTCTATTTCGACAGCATCGTCTTGCATTCTATTCAGGGTGGCTCCTCTTCTTTCTCGCAAAAGAAATGCAAAATCAGGTTCGAAAGCTCCCACAAAGGTTACTTTGGCTAAGGGTTTGGAAGGTTTAACAGCGGCTGGAATTTTATTATAAAGTTTGTTAAATCTCAGAATAAATTCCATAACGATTTCTGAATTCTTTTTCTTTAGGGACCCAAACTCGGTAAGGTAATACAAGTGATCCTTTCGCTCTCCCCATTGTCTGAGGAAAGCATCTTCCAAGACGTCATATGTCCGAATAGAAGCTACAGGAAGACTATGAAACCAAGTTCGGACCTGCCCTTCGAAGGTCTGGACAAGTAGTCTCGAATAGACATCCTCATGCTCAATACCACAGATATCTGTGAACTGATCAAAGAAGTTTATATGCTCAGCTGCGGTTAGATCTCCCTCCCCAGTGAACTTAGGAAGATTTTTGATGTAGTTATCAGGTAAATCATGGAGGGGAACGGGTAAAACCAGGGGAGCGTATCTCACTGCCACTTTTGCAAATACTCTGGGAGGAGGGACATTCAGTCCTCCTCCTCCTCCTCCGACGCCTGCCATCGACTTGGGAGTAGGAAACGAGGGTGTAACACACTCTTTCGAATCAGGTGAGGCTAGGAAGTTCTGTCGAAGAAAGGTTGGTATGTCAAATGACAACGATCTTTCTAAAGGACCTTTACCCTTGTTTATAGATGGGAAAATCTGATGTGGCTCACTCCTAAATTCCGAGTAGTTGATTCCCGGATCTTTGGTATCAGACAGAGGGCTGCCGGAAGTAGGAGGTTCTGAAGGGAATTTAGTCTTTAAGAGTGGGTTTTTGGGTTTATTAACTGAAGCGATTGTCTCTAACGAGCCTCTCTCTCTCAAAAAAATTTCAAGATTATTAACAGGTGTAATCAGCTTGCCACCCGGGTTCTGTCTGGTATGCTTCCTATCAGACGCCAGTTTGTGTTTCAGTGGAGTCGCCAAGTGAAGGATTTAAACAAGCCTTAAATGGTGTGCACTCTATGTTCACTATCAAAGAGTAACACTATCAACGAAATAGTTTGTCGTTTTCCAAGGGAAAAGATTTCGTAACTTCGCTCCCCGGCAACGGTGCCAGAAAGATGTTGTTCCTGAGTCTGTACTTAAGGCTTAAAAGTACAGTGTCAAGGCATCCGAAAGTATATTAAAGATTTATACAAAGATTATGCTAATCTTCGGTGTAGGAAACTAATGAGGGTTTCTACGTTCTCGCTGTCTAGCTTCCCACTGTTCCTGAGTAGTAATATCTCGTTCAATGGCTGCCCATGAACATTCCAATTCCTCCCAGGTGTTCGCAGTTTTAAGGATGGTGTCAAAAAGATTTAAGGTGATATGTATTTGATTAGATAATCTGGGTTGAATATTAGGTTGAGTTGCTGCAGAGACAGTCATTGAGGAACAGTACCAGTATGGAAATGACTTTAAGGGGAGATTTCATACGTTGTTTTAATTCGGTCAAAATAAAGAGAAACTTTTGCATGAAGAACGAAATAAGAATGAAAAATGAAGGCCCTTTCCCGTAACTGTATTATTGTTAGTAAAAAGATGTGGGATGAGAGAAAAACATTTATCTGTAGATAACGTAAGGTTCCTGTCAATAGAAAACTCACACATACACAGAAGAAGAAACTAGTATAGAAAATATTGACAAAGTGTAAATAAATATATAATCTTGTAAATGCTAATTGGTCTTACACCCGCTGATTAGTTGGTGCAGAGGAAAGAGAAGAAACAGTTACAGAAAGATGAAATCTCTTCACTATAGTAGTGGTCGTACTAAATTATAGCGATACACGTCAATTATGAAAAGTGAAATGAAATGAAACGAGAAACATAATGAAACAAACTTGTAACACAGTCGTGACAGAATCGAGAATCTTCAAATTTGCTTGTCTTAACTTCTTTCATGCAAAAACTCTATTACAATCAATACCAAAAATTCCAACTCTTTTCTCTTCTTTTTGTGATCTATTTATACAAATTTTGCCTCTCGGTTTAGAGGAGCGAAATTACTCCATCTGTCCTAATCTATTTTCAAAAAGGTGCCAGGTGCTTGCCTTTGCTTGTATTCAATGTATATGATACATTTGTCCACAAACTAGGATTACAAGCTGTGAAGGCTTGGCTTGACAACTAGGAGGAGCGAAATCACTCCATCTCTTTTGCTCTATTTTCAAAAGGTGCCAGGTGCTTGTTTTCGCATAGATTCGGTGTACATGATACATTTGTCCACAAACTTGGATACAAGCTGTGAAGGCTCGGCTTGACAAGTGGCTTCGGAAAAATAGCACTCTCGGGCTAACTGTGGAAGTTTATCACCCATTTGTACATCAATGATGTCAAGGGCACTGAGTTGTGCGCTAGGTTGAAGCAAATGTTCGTCAACTTGAGCCATGTCTACCATGTCTATGTTAGAGATTTCCGTCGAATCTCTCTCATTTTTCTCCTTCATGTCGAGGGAAATCTGATCTATATTCATTTGCCTCAACGTCTCTGAGTCACCTCCATTCTCCATCCCTAACAGCTCACCATCTATAGTATTGAAGGCTTCTTCTAGTGAAATGGTCACTTTTTGGGCCTGTTCCTTGCTTAAGGTAATATCATGTTCCCAATTCTTTAACAAAATATTACCTCTAGTTTGTTCAACGATGGTCAGTCCGGGAGAACCCGCTGAAAATCTGTTGTTAGTAGCTATCACTGCCTCTTGAAAAGCGACCTGAGCAGCCTCTGCGTTCCTTTCTTTGACAATCAGATTATCAGAAATCCGATGCATTAACAGGCAATCTTCTCGGATCTCTCCAACTTTATCTAGTAGACTTTGTTGCGCAGAAGAGATCCTGCTTCGAATATCGATCACTCGGGATTTAAAAATCTCGATGTCGATCACCTTGCTTTGAACAACCTCTAATTGAGCCTGCATCTCTGTGATCATACTCCTCTGCTGACCCGACTGTACCCGACCATCTCGGATCGTTGAATGCGCTTGTTCCAACTTGGTTTTGAGGACTTCTATTTCTTTTTTATCAGTCGATCGAGCCAGTTCTATTTCTCCACTTGCCTGACTTTTAGAACTTTCTACGGCCGAAGCTACTCGGGATTCGAGAGTCTTGATCAGNGAGAATTGATTCGCCGACGCATACGCTCCTAGCGTTCCTGTGATCTCTGTGGCGAATTCATCACTCTTTTTGTTCTTCCCATCGGTCATCACTTTGAATTTTTTGGCATTTTATCCTTCATCCTGGCAGAACTCCCTTTTCACAACTGCTTTTCTCTTTTTGTCAAAGAAGAACTCATTGGGAGGAAGTTCTTCTGCTCTGATGGGCCTCAGTTCTTCACCGAAAATCCATCCTTCTATATTTCCTTGCATTGACTGCAAAGGGGTGACAGAAATGATTGGCTCCCCAATTTGCTTTGCCGCTTTTCCTGGTGTGTCGAGTGAGTCTTGCTCCTTCGGAGGATCATATGTCTTTGTCTCTGTCTCCGGATTCTAAGTCTCTAGCGGGTCTGTGTTTTTTATTTCCACCTCTGGACTATGTTCCTTGGGTGGGTCAGTAACCCCTTCTTTTGTTTCGGGATTCTTCTCCTGCTCGGGATTCTTCTCCTGCTCCCCTTCCTGACATTTTTCGGGGTTAGAAGTTTGCCCCTCAGAACTTTCAGCCTCCTTCTCTTTATCCTTGGAGAGACCTAAACCTCCCAGCACAACGGGGAGACATCTTTTTCTATGCTCCTAAAACTTTAAAACAGAGACCATGTCTTCGGGTGCTAGGGATCTGATTCGAACTTGCACTTCCCCATAGGACCTCGCCCCTCCGAAAATATCATCCGAGGGTGAACACTCGTGTTCAAACGTCTTTAATCCACAATTTCCCAAATGAGTGCTTACAATTCTCTGAGGATCATGCTTTTTGTACTCAATAGAGACCAAACTCAAGTCTTCTAAGGTTGCAGCCTCAGCCTTAGCATGTCCAAAATCCAATAAAGAATAAGAATTTAGCTGAATGGGGAAAAACGGCCATACCTTCTTCGATGATTCTTTGAGCTCTTTACTCACTCTGCCAATCACAGTTTGTCGAGAAATCTCGCGACAGGCCAGCTTGTCGGGGATGAACACTGGTAGTGCAAGCGGAGGAACAGTAGCTCTGAACACTCTAAAATAGGAGAACTCTGCTTCTACGTACCAGTCCGCGATACTGCTCAGATTCGTAGCAATGCTATTCGAGATGCGAGGTGGCGACAGACCAAAAATGGTGATGTGCAAAGGCACCGTCACCCAGTTGAAAATCTCATAAATAAATTTATTTGCGTTATTTTCCCACAGTTTATCGTGGTACTCATGTACAGTTTTTTCTTGGGTTGGACTCCAAGCCCAATTCATCAAAGGGAAAGGCATCATGAAGCATATCGCGTCCATGACATACGCAGACATGAAGAATGAGGATGGTCTCCCGGCTGCCTTTTGCTCCCGATACTCTGTGACCCTGTTGAAAAAACTGTCAGAGAGTATCCTCGCCCAATTAAATGAGCAACCTTCTGCTACCCAAAAGATGAGTGGTACCCACTGGATGTAAAAATGCGCGGTATCCTCCCTTCCGAAAAGTCGGCGTGTCATCATCGCCACATACATATACTATGGCTCCAGCGAAGCAATTGAATACACGCCCTTGTCATTCGCTTTGAACGTCACGGAGCACGAAACCCAATCTTTTATCAAACCAGGCATGGTTTTGTCATATTCTTCGCACTCCTTCTTTTTGAATTCCTCCAGGAATTCAGTGCCATATATATATTCAGAAGTTGCTGGGAGCTTATACATAGATTGGATATGCTCTGGTCTGAAAGTCTCGACCGTGGTCCGTTGGTCATTTATGATAGTTCTGGTGGGCAGGTCTATGTGATCCAACGCCCATCGGATCATGTCGTAGTATGGGAGCAACCGTGGTCTGGTTGCAACCAGGTGCATACCAGACTGAACAATTGTYTTGTATTTARTGTTCAGKTCRTCCTTTACAWTATCATTGTCATTGTCATCGGAGTCTGAATAGTTYACCAACTYRGATTGYAGAATATCTGAAAYAAACGACCAGSTGGGTACTGAGCCGCCAGTYCGAGGYGAAGTATCTGAGACGTTGTCTGRACCYTGCGCTGCAACCTYGACATTCGCTTWCGCTGCTCTCCTTGGAGCCATGKCTRAAGCTTGCTTTTTCTCTCTTYTGCRATAGACYTRTGTMTACATGYGGAAATGAGTTCCCTCRGAGAAAGGYGAKCTCTGTGCGCTTATGAGAAATGTTTAAAATAGARTGAAAMTCTCRTRTATATTTGAAAACCCTGTAMCTTTTGAAATAAGTCTGTCAAATCRCAAATAAAACCAAATTTATTGWATAAATCCGATCTTATTTATTCGTKGATTTACCYTAATTMYTCATTAATGTCATCAATGTTCRRYGGCTTGACAGGCAATCGGGTTATGGAGAGCAAGTAAATACCTYSTGAAGTGTGCCAACCTYGATGCGCRGGAYGTATCTCGTTTAATTTAARATTACAAATCTTAACGACTTAAATAATTTTCTCGCTTTTCGCTGCATCGTGAATTTCCTTTTCACATTTTGACTCTTCAACTCGCGAGACTGCGAGTGTCGAATTTAACGTAATTAACAATACCCGTGATTTGGCACATCCTTAATTATATAATTAATTTACTCGCCATATCGCGACTCGGGAATTCGAGGACAGACTTTTGGGAAAATGATATGCAGAGTCACGATATCGTGATGTGGCGATAATTAAGGCTCGAATTATGAGAAGGAAATCTTAGATTAGGCGACTAATTAATCTCGCTATAATCATGTCGCAACTTCGTGAATCGGGGTTTTGGACACCTTAACTTTATGAAAGAAAGTGCCGAGTGGCGATGTGCCGAGAACCAAAATTAACCATGGTTAGTTTTTTACCTTTAGTCCTTGACCAAGGTTCTCACAAAATTTATCGTGTTCTCGGCTATCGGGGCTGTAAGAAAAAAAACTTGGGTTCGACGAATGCCGAGGCGTGAAATCCCGACGATGTCTAATCATGGGTTAAAGGTTTTACCCTAGTCAATGCCTTGGGCAAAAGTTAAAAACGAGTTCGCAGTTTCGCGACTCGAGACTTGTGAATTCAAAGATTAAAATACTCGACTTGTGAGACCCCGAAATAAACAAAAGAGTGAGCATACCTGCGAGATTGGATCTGTTTTGAAAGTGGGAAAAGCATTTTTGTTCAGGCGACAAGATTTTCAAAGTTTTAAGATCTCAGAAGGAAAAAAGGAAGTCAAGTTAGATTCCAAGTTTTAGAAATTGAAAATTTTTTGGAAGGTAACCAACAAGGGCGGCTCCAACAGATCCCACGCAGCTAACAAGCCTCTAGAATTACCCATAGAATTAACAGAGCAAATGGCTCATGATGGTCGAAAATTAAATAAAAAGTCCCTCTCTTTCTGAGCAGAAACCAAAGTTTCTTGAAGAAATATAATCTCAGGTCGGGTGTGGTCCAATAAGTGATGAAAGGAAGCAACTTTGAGGGTGCCTCCAATCCCTCTAACATTTAGGGAGAGAAGTAACATTACTTGGCCCTTGCCAAGGCTTTCAATGCTCTAAGAGGCCCAATGTCACTGGAGGAAGGAGCTGACTCTGAAATCTTTACTGAATTATGTGACAATTTTTTCCGACAACTTCTCGTTTTGATAGGTGAGAGATCTACACCTAAGCCCCTTGACCATGCGAATTCTTTCCCTTCCCTCGCCAGCTTAATCTTGGAACTAGTAGCCACTTATGAGTCCGCAGGGTCATGACGCTTCTTCCCCAAAAAGGTTGGAAGCTTAATGGCTTCTTTGTTATCCTTAATAAAAGGTATCAATGACTCAAGTACCATATTGAGAGAAGTCTCATCCTCCTCTGGTTCTCGAAATCCAGTCTCCATCAAAGACTCATTTAGCACAGGAAGAGGAGGGTTGGGTGTCGATACTGAATCCCTCGAATCACCCACTTGGGTGACTGATAACTGAGGTGTCCCTACTGGTAGGTTGGACGAAAGAGTTGAACAAGAAGCAGCAAGGTAGTCGATGGCTAGGCTGGGTGGCTTACCCACTTCATTTAAAGGAATCAAAGGCTCCTTAGCAGTACCTGATAGGCCAAGACCCCCCTCAGTTACCCCTTTTGAACCAGAAGTAGAGCGCATTAACCATCCAGAGGTTTCTAAAACTTCCTTTTCCCACAGAGTTAATGAAACTTAATAACTCCACAACCCATTAAGGATAAGATGCATAACTTAATTTAAATTAGTTTAATATTGTGAAAGAAAAAATGAAACCTATCATATAAAAACTTTTTAAAAAATCTAATAAATTAAAGGAAAGGAAAATTTAAATTAATAATATAAAAGCTAAAAAACTATAATAATAAAAAATAATATTAAAAAATTATAATTATTCATTAAAATAATAATAATAAATAAATAAATATGTGGGCTCCATTTTATATATATATATATATATAATAAAACATTAAAAAAATAATAATAATTAAAAAAATTACATGAACTCCATTATAGAACAATCAGTCGTAGATACATTTAACTCCCAATCTATTGAGCATGGAGAGATACCAAATTTCTCAAGGTACAAACTTTTTTTAGGGTGTAAAACTTGAGTAAAGATTAAAGGTTTCCACTTCAAGAAATTTGATCCAGAGTTAAATAGATCTACAATGATAATTAAAAAAATCGTCTAATCAAAATTAAATATTGAGGAATTTGTAATTCATACTTTTTTAATTTCTTAAACTAAATAAATTGAAAAAATAATATAATAATTTTTTTTAGTATAATATGTTAATATTATAAAGAAAGATAATTTGATAATTTCCTTGTTAACATTTTGAAAAGATGGTGTTTTTTCTTTAAAAATATAAACATGATATAAAACCTAATTTTATTTTTTATTGAAAAACCTTAAATTTTATATTAAAAGTAATTTAAGAGCTCGACATAAATATATTGGTATTGGTGTAAACTTGTGGAATATATTAAGGGGTTTAAAAAGTTGAAATAGTCCATACTCTTTTGATTTTGATGAGAATTTTTATTGAGGCCGACGGACACATGAAAAGAAAATTACATTTCTTTATAGGTGGTCAATTTGTACGGTTAAGCTTTTATCTATACGATGGGTAGAGCATCTTCGTCTTTCATTTCTTTTATGTGTATACGTGTCTATATGTTGTTGGTTCGAGAATTTCATTCTAGAAGGAACTCGATAGACCATCTTTAAAGTTGGTCTATAGTCAGTGGAGCGTATAGTTCAGTCAGATTTAAATTATTAGGCTTACTCAAGTTATAAAAAAAAATCTTTCTCTTGGTTTGATCAACTACAATCACATTTATCGCGAGCATAATAAATTTGATGATCTTTTCTCAAAGGCTGTGCTCCAGGAAAAAGTGGAGATCATTACATATCATCTCTGGATAGATCGCCATGAGGGCCCACCACTCTTTCTATCCCTGTGCTAAGATCAATTATATTTAATCCTACTTCCTTAACGGACTTTCTAGTCATGAAAGCTGAATTTTCTTTTGATCACAAATAGCATCTCCTTTTTGAATCTCATCTACTTTGCAGCCCACTCTTACAACCTCTCTGTCAGTTTTTACATGCATGAAAATACTCCTTGCAGCTTCTTTCTTTTATAACTCTCTCACTTCGCTGGTTGAAAGATTACAAAAGGGGAAAGTTATAATCTTTGTCATTGTTGTTGTGATTGTAACGTGGTGTTCAGAACACAAATTATATAATATATATAATGAGAAATTTTCCAGTTGAAAAAAAAGTTATATAAAATTTGAGAAAAAATTAAAATTTAGAATTTAGAAAGATTTAATCCCTCCAAAAGTTTAATAGATGTGAAGTTAAGATGGATCTATGATCATCTTAATTATAATATAAGTTATAATATAATATTATCATCCAATAAAAGATAAAAGATTTATTAAATTTAATTTAATAAATTATTTATTAAATATACTTTATATTTGACTTATAATTTTATATAATTTAAACTATAAATTTCTATATTATTTTTTTAAATAAAAAAATACACAAATAATTTTAAATTTTTTGAACATTTAAATTAATTTTTTTATTAATGGAGTGAAAGTTGAGGTTTTTTTTTTCTAATCTATATGAATGAAAAGTTCTTGAGATTGCTTGAGAATAAATCTCTATCAATGAGGCAAAGACACCATGAACACTCCAACAAATTAATGAAATTAATGTGTTGCTAAATCATGGTATTCTTAAAGTCTCCATAATGGGAGACTTTACCATCATCATTTAGTCTCTTTTTGTGAGCAAACCAATGAAAGATTAGTGAATCACCAAAATCACTCCAAGAACAATCTCACTTTTCAATAAATTCTAGTCTATATCTTTGCATATCAAGGAGATGGATAGAACGGAAAATGTAGGGGTCACATTGTTTGAAGGTGTGCTTGTTTTGCGTGATAGTAGAGGAACAAGAGCATCCCACCTCCCTGTGTTGTGATCATTGTTCCACCTAGGCTTCTAATGCAAGGGTGTTGCAACCATTAACATTGAAGGTGGTACGCATCCCCCTACCACTTGTCAAATCATATACATGCAAAGGACATAGGGGAATAAAAGCCCCTACTTGTCACCTTCGTTCATTCCATCATTTGGATGGTGGTCATCACCACTAGCATATGTTAGATTAGTTTTCCTATGTGCGAACATCCACACCCTAGTCTAAGTGTTAGGGACCTAACCCCTCACGTAGGTAGAATAATATATTTACATGTAATAAAGGTCAATATTAATAAGACCTAGCAATAAGGAAGAATAAGTCAAATGTAAGAAGACCCAATAGAAACTTTCGTTTCTAGAAGGATCTTCCTCTAGATTGTTCTTTTGGATAGACATATTTAGTATAAATAGGAGTAGAGGGTATGAGAAGTTTTGTCTTGGATATTATTGTAATAGAGCTTTGCTCTGCTGGAGGTTGCCCCTCGAAGAGGCAATTGAACATTGTTCTCAGTAATCAAAGTGCTCTTTCTAGTGTTATTATGGTATTATTTTGGTATTATTCTGGTGTTGTTCTGGTTATATCGTTGTTTATCTGCCATTTCTAGCTAATTATTTTTGTTCTACATACTATTTTATATCTGGAATATTACAAGTGGTATCAGAGCACCTTCCTCGACAGAAAATTGTGGGTTAAATTTTTTTTTAGGGTAGAGGCATATTACGACGTATTTAAACTACAGAGATCTGTCATTATGCGCATAAACCCACGGTCGGGGATTCATACACGCAGGAAATAAAAGTGGTACTTAAGAGCACATTTGTTGGCCACCCTTGTAACCCCTGTCGGTATCCCTTTGAGTGGTAGCGCATCAGACAACACCTGTATATGGATCAACCTAGATCTCATGAATCCCTCCATAGATAAACTGACAAGTTGTCTGACTACTATAGTGCCACCGAGAACAACACTCAGGAAGATACTCTCTAGTACCTGGGTGGTCAGATAGTATGGCTAAAGACATGGTCTAGCCTCCTTAGTTGGTGCCCTAAGATATTGGGCCGAGTACTACTGTTGGACCCTGCACGTATATCAAAGAGATATAGCACAGGGAAAACCCTTGTTTGTAGAACCCTTGAATACCCTAATCCTTGGGATGGAAACAAAAATAGAACAGACAAGATCTATTGTCGCGCAACTGTGTCTCCTGCATTTAGGTTGCGAAATTACTACACATTTCTTTCTATTAAGCATTTGGGCATTTCGTCACTGCAGTATTCTTCAGATCGGAGTATAACTCCACATGAGTAAAAAAAAAATGTCTGGATCCTGTTGGCACCATTATTTGAGACCTATCCCATTGGATTCCTTTCTTTGCCCTTATTCCAGTCATACCTATCATTTTTCAGCAATTTTTTTTTCTCGTGGACCCAACCCCCTTCCAACACCCTTATTTGGAATTTACCCCATTGGATTCCATTCATCGCCCTGATCATTGTGATACACTTCACCCATAACCCATTTTCTATGTGGTCCCACCCACCCCTTTTCGTATTCCCTCTTCATCATGGCCCGCAACCATAGCCAAGACTTATTCACTTCAATGCCTTGCACTCTAATTTCACAGAAACCCAGCAAGAAGTGAGACAACTCAGTGCCAATGTTGCCACCATCAATAAAAACATGCATTCCTCCATCGACGCCAAAATAGAGGACCTCAAACAAGACCTTTCTAACTAGCTTGAATCCTTCAATACCCAGTTTGTCTCCTTCACTACGATGATCTGTGCCAAGCTGCATATCCCTGTAGATCTTCCCTCATCTAACCCACCTTTGCAAACCGAAGGTGAAACTTCCTCTCATTCCCAAAATTTTAAGCCCCATCACTTTTAGTGTGACCTACACCCTTCATGTGTAGATGTGACCAAATTTGATGGCTTGGATCCCACTGGTTGGGTAACTCAAATGGAACATTATTTCTCTTTGTATGGCATTACAGATGAGTTGTCCAAACTTCGGTATGGTGTTCTCCATCTAGATCAAGAACGTTGGCAATGGTGGCAATGGAGAAAAAATACTTTCCAAGGGTATGAGGCTTGGAAACACTTTGTGGCAGAACTTTATGAACGCCTTGACACTGACACCAACCATTTAGGTCATTTGACAAAGTTGAAACAATCTGGCACAGTGGAAAACTTTATAGCCTCTTTTGAGTGATTGGCTTTCCGTACAGAGGGTATGTCTGATGCTTTTTTCCGAGAATGTTTTATCAGTGGCCTCAAGGATTAGATTTGTGCACATGTCCTCATGGCTCGACCTCATAGTCGGGTGGACGCTACTAAAAGATCTAAGGAAGCACAACAAGTTGTCTCTTCTCAAAACCGAAAAACCTCCTTTGTTCCTCACACTAAACCAGTCACTCCCACTCCTCCTTCTACTCCACNTGGACACCAACTCAAAGGCCTTTGTTATAATTGTGATGAAAAATATTTTCATGAGCACAAGTGTAAGGAACAGAATCTTTTTATGGCCATCTCGGAGGATGTTTCGGAAGATGATGTTGAGGCTCCCCTCGTAGACCTGTCACTTGAACCCACTGACATGACCCCTCCCTCAGACCCTCCCGAAGTAGAACCGATCATTTCCCTAAATTCTCTCATTGGCTTCTCTGCTCCCCAAACCCTCAAGCTAATTGGTTACATTAAGCATAGGAAGGTCATCATTCTTGTTGATAGTGGAAGAACCCATACTTTTATTCATCGCCGCATTGCCCAAGAAACTAATTGCTATATATGTGCCATCAATAATTTTCAAATCATGATTGCCAATGGCGGGTCCATGAAATGTGGAGGGCGTTGTGAAAATGTACGTCTCCAAATTGGTTTGTACCACATGAAATCTCATATGTTTGTTATCGACATGGGCGGTTGTGACATTGTGTTGGCTGCAGAATGGCTAAGGACTTTGGGTCCCATTCTCATGGATTTCAAGAAATTAACCATGAAATTCAACCAGGAGGTCCAACAATATAAGTTCCAAGGAATCACCGTCGGTTCCCCGGAGATCATCAGTTCCCATCACATGGAAAAGATGCTAAAAAAAGGTCATTATGGCATTATTGCACAACTCCATGCCATTCAATCCACTGAGATACCCTCTGTGCCGCAGGACCTCCAATCCATCCTCTCTAAACATCAAGTGGTTTTTCCACTCCCTAGGGACTCCCTCCTTCCCGTGGTGTTCATGATCATTCCATTCCCCTTGTCCCCGAAAGAATTCCTTCCAATATTTTTCCCTATTGTCATCCCTTTTCCCAAAAAAATGAAATTGAGAAAATTGTTCAAGGATTGATCAATGTAGGTGTTATTGACCCTAGAATGAGCCCTTACTCTTCTCTTGTGGTCATGGTCCTTAAAAAAGAAGGTTCTTGGTGCATGTGTCCTGACTTCCGTGGCCTCAACAAACTCACCATTAAAGACAAATTTCCCATTCCTGTCATTGATGACCTCTTGGATGAATTGAGTGGCGCCCAGTTCTTTACTAAACTTGATATTCATTATGGCTACCACCAGATATGTATGAATGAGGTAGACATTCCTAAGAATGCATTTAAAAATCATGAGGGCCACTATGAGTTTTTGGTCATGCCCTTTGGCTTGTGTAATGGTCCCTCCACTTTCCAAAGCCTCATGAATCATGTCTTCTGTCCTTTTATCCGTAAAGTTAAATTTGACTATCTTGGAGTGTCAACTATATTGACCTAACTCCAAATAGAACCCGTAAGCGGAAGTGTCAACTCTCTTGACCAAGCTTCCCCAGCAGGCAACTGGTAGTCATCATCACACGTCTAGGGGAGTGTGAGCTAACACCGTCCTCCCATGACTCAAGGTTTCAGAGGATACACGATGGGAAATGCCTCCACCCCTCCTAATAGAACTAGGGTCAACACCCTACCATGGACCATAAAATGACACTGTGTTGCTGGGAATTTTGTCATTGCATATTCAGTTTTAGGCAGTCTCGCCACCTAAAAACCTGCACTTGTCCAGATATCATAGCAATGCATTTGAACCAATATAATTTCACATACAAAGATTCATGCCATATTGTTTCCTAGTAGATGTTCATGACATCACCCTTTTATCATCATTATCCTTTGGCTATTTCATAGCCTATTGACCTGTGGATTAGTCTATAACACAAACTCATACATATCTATGCACTACTATCATGTAAATGCATTTAATCATATTCTCAATTCGGTATCCATGTACCAACAACTTTAAATATCAAAATTTTCAAGTTAGAAATAGATTGCATAATACCCATCATAATTCAAATAACGATAAACATTCATATAATTGACATTCACATAGGTCCATATGTCTTAAAATTTCAAGTGTATCATTAATAGTTTCACAATTAATAGAAAATAAAATATGGTTAGGCCTTAAGTAATTCTAGCTATCTAAGTCAAAAGGTGACATTACATACACCCAACCTTCGGAAAACATATTCCCAAGGTGGTCAAAAAAGTGAGGGATGATCTCATCATAAGGTCTCTGCATCCTCCCAAGTAGCACATCATGAGCTATACGTGTCCCATTGGACCTTAACTTGGTCTACCAGACGATTCCAGAGTTGTCGGACCCTACGGTCCAATATGTATAACGGTTCGACCATGAGGGTTCCCACGTCCGATACCTGCAATTCCTTCCAATTCATTTTATGAGATTTGCCAGCAACATAATGACG